>SNQJ01S0285793.1:0-10983 GCA_010110895.2 Picea sitchensis
GTGCATGGGAAATAGTAAAAAATTAAATGGTGGTTTGAAACCCTTGGTATTTGGGGTATTTTCCCATGGAATTGGAAATTAATTATTTAACTAAGGGACATGTCCCTTCACAAAGGGTTATGAAAATATATAAAAAGAGAAAGAATTGAGAGAAAGTGTGTGTGCATGTGAAAAATGGATTAGCAAATATTGAATTGAAAAATTGGTTTCAGGTCATCTTGGCATTTTCGTGATAACATTTTTTCTAGGATGTTTCATACCTTGAAATTTGGAATAGGCAGAGGAGCGGTCTTGGTGTACATATCGTAAAAATTTGAAATGTTGTTTCTCTTATAATTTTTTCAATATTCCCTATGGAAATCAAATTTATTGAATGCTCGAGGAATCCATTTCAAATAGGTCATATTTGAAATTTTTCTACAACTTATTTTCTTGGAAACTTCAAATCTTGAAACTTTGCAGAGACATAGGAGAGATATTGGTGTACAGGTGGTACATAGTTAAAATGTTGGCTCTATATACTTTGGGATATATTCCCTATGGAATTTAGGGTTTCCAAATGTTACTAAAATCAATTTCAAAAATGTCATCTGGGTATTTTCACTATAAATACTTTTCTAGGACTCTTCAGACTGTGAAACTTTTAATGAACATAGGACACATACACAAATACCTCATGTAACAATTTCATAATAATATTTTCAAAATTGAACATATGGCATGCTGTTCAAGTTCATTCTTAGGAAGAGGCCAAAAATGAAATGGTTTGAGAAAATTACCATTTGGAAATTCAAATTTTTGTCAGATCTAGTAAAGGAACAAGTAGGGAGTAGAGGTAGTGAAGGAAGAAGTAGTGAGTACAACTGGTGAAGTTAGAAATATAAAGTAGACTTGGTGAAGGTATATGTATTAAGAAGACACGATGAAGTTAATTTTATCTAACAAAAATATATCGATGTGTCTTTATAAGTTGGTCCTTAGTAGTGAGGATTAGTGTGTACAAAGATCTGTAATAGATTGGTGTCTCTTGCTAATTTGGTTCTTAATGGAGGGAATCGATGTATCAATTAGATTGTTTTATACAAACATTTGTAAGAGTAGGTTGATGCTTACCATGATTTGTAGCACCGGAAAATATTGTCTCTACTAGGGTGGTTCCTACAAAGAATTATAAACATAAGTTTGGTTGTTTTCTTGTGAAGGAGTTTCCATGTAAAAATTTTGTTCCATGTTATGCAATGTGTTTGTTTTCATATGGTTGATGAATTTTTGAAAAAGAAATAAAATTTCTTATACCGATTCATCCCCCTTCTTAGTATAAGTGTGTGCTATAAAAGGTTGTACGCTTGTGATATGTTAAAATTATATGTGCTAATTTAGTGCATAAATGAGATCTAAGGTAAGAAAGAAACTCTAAGTCTCGATGCTTCAAAAATAAATTTATAATGAAAATAACTATGAGTATAAAATAACGGTACTACAAAGATGTTTAATCATTGGGTTGATGGCTGCAAAGATACTTTGATAAGCACACATTCGAGTCTTTCAATCATGTTAGATTCCAAATGTTTCTGTAATAGCATCTGAAGTAAGTATCATTCTTCAATCTTCAATGGAAAATAACCTCTATAGGTAATTACACACATTTATAATAAAGGTCATGTATATAACATATAAAGAAAATATTGTGAATGATCTTCAAATATTTATCTAAGTATAGAAATAGTGATGTTGATTCTATAAACTTAGAATTTAAACAATCATGATAACAACACAAACTAATTATTAAACAAATAGAAAAAAAATATACTTATCTAATCTTATTAAACTAGTTGCAACGTTGGCCATATTGAGGGGCCCTTCAAATTGGTTCATGATGCAAGAAAATACAAAAATATAAACTAATTACACACATAGAGATTCCCTCAGAACATCATTTCCACTAGATTTCTCTTAATTAAATCACAAGTTTAGACTTAGAGTCATAATTTCCATTTTTCCCTTATAGATATTATCCTTACCATTGTTCTATAGTTAAGACACATATTTAAGGTTTAAGAGAGTGTGGGTAGACCCTAAATGGATCCCTTATTTTGTGAATTGGATAAAACAATCATAACCTATATTATGAAACGAAGATATGCAGGAAACATGATTTTACACATTTAGTTATCTCCTCATAAAGATAGAACGTAGATATCGTTTCATGATATTCTCATGACATGAAATTCATGATAATATCCTTCATCGTTGAAACAAAATAGCATCCTTTGTTGGATTCTCTATTTTTGGAAGGAGAATTTTGATAGAGAAACGATATTCAAAATGGGTGCCTAATAGACCATAGCATAGAGCCTTGATATTATTTCCATGAACCTGTAGTCTTTCCCTATTTAATTATAAGCATATTTTGTCTCCCACTTTTAATGTTCTCTCTATTTTGTGTTAGTCATGTCTAGCATTTTAATTTTCCTATGCCTTATTCAAAATCTATTGTACTTTCAAATGGATCGGGTTTATCTTCTCGACAAATTGTTTTACTTTTAATTCATCTCTCATGAGGTCCTCCATGACTCCTCCTTGTTCTACATATACAACATCTAAGGGTGAAGGTGGAAAATATCCAAAGAAAGTTTCAAGAAGTGACTTACCAGTAGAAGTGTGGATTCATCTACTATAAGAGTGTTGTATATAGATCATATTTCCATGCTAAGTCTTTGGATGGTTTTGACTGTAACCCATCAAAAGTTGTGCCAAATCCCTATTGACTACTTGTTTCTATTGATCTATGTGGATGGAATGATGTATACCTCTTAAGATTAGTGTCCATATTATCTCACAATGTAGTCAAGAATGAACTGATAAATCTAGTATGGAATTGTATGAGATGATTCTCTTCGGTATCCCAAAGTGTACCCAAACCTGTTAAAAAAACATGTTTGTTTCTTATTGTCCTTTGATGATATTTTTACAAGGCATGAGAATGCACATCTTGTTGAACCTACCAACTACCACAAATAGATAGTCATGTCCCTTCCTATTTGTTAGTAAACCTCACACAAAATCCATGGAAATAATTTGCCAAGGTCAAGTGGGTATAGGTAAGGGATGGTATAGACCTTGCTTCCTATTACCGAGATTTCGAGTATAATAAAGTATACATCCTTTAATATATCATGCTACATATTCTTTCATTTTGGGCCAGTACACATAGATTTGTAAGTTGGTAACTATCTTCCTGACACCAAAATGCCATGCAACCTTAGATTTGTTATCCCCTATGATAATTTGCAATTGTTTACCTTTAGGGACATAAAAAATTTCAAGCTTGTAGAGTAAACCATTATAAAATTAATAGTCATCCTTGTTCTCACCTTCTTCTATATGAATTTTCCCATGTAGCTTCTAAAAAACCTCCTTGAAGTCGTCATATTTTATGTATGCTTCTTTGTATGTACCATGGGTAAAATGTTTCATCTGCATCAAAGTTTCAAAATCTATAATCTTGGATGTTGGTGGCATTGAAATAATTTATTCCAACTTGTTTGCACTTCCCTTCTTATACCTAATGACTAGATAAAATTGTTGTAAGAACCCCATCCATTTGTAGTGTCTGGTTTGTTCTAACTTACTCTAGGACTGTAAATACTATAGAATATAATGATTTGTTTGGATGATGGTCTCCTTGCCAATCAAATAGTGATTCCAATTTTCGACAGCTTATACTAAGGCATAGAGATACTTGTTGTAGGTAGGCTAGTTGAGCACCACCCCATGAAATAATTCATAATGATACCATATAGGCATTTCTCCACACATAAGGACTAATCCCATGGAATACCCACTTGTGTTTTTCACAATTTCAAAGTGATTCTGTAGGTTTGATACTACTATGAGCACTGGTTGTTGAAAGATATTTCTTTTCAACTCATCGACGAAAATATTTTAAATCTTCCCCCACTAGAATTTCTAACTACCTATTTCTATTGTGTGGAGTAGTGCAACTACTTCTAAAAAAAATATGTAAACTTCCACAAGTGTTGTGTTTCTGCAAAAAAACTCCTAAATTCTATGCATTTTTTAGGATCTGGCCATTTCATGATGGATTCCATCTTGGTTGGATCTATCTTGAGCTCACCTTGACCAATTACATGCCCTATAGACACCAAAGATTGCTGAGAAAACTGAAATTTCTTGAGATTGGCTAGCGGTTGGTGTTTCTTCAGTTTCTCTAATACCTACATAACATGTGATATGTGAACCTCCCAATTATCACTATAACCCAATATATCATCCAAATATACAATAACAAATAAATATAGAAAAGGAAGAAAAACAACATTCATTATTCTCATAAACATATCCAGTGTATTGCATAAAATGAATGACATAACCAACCACTCATACAAACCTTTCCTTCCCTTGAAGGAAATATTACAAGTATCTTCTTGTTTGAATCATACCTGGTGATACCCTGATTTCAAATGCATTTGAGTGAATTAATTGGCATGTTTCATTTGTTCCAATAGATCATCGATCTTGGAAGAGGGTACATATTCTTTAGTATAATCTTTTTCAATTTGCTATAGTCGACACAAATTAACCAAGTACCATTCTTCTTGGGGATAATTATGATGGGTGACCAAGAAGGTGAGATACATGGTTGAATTAGACCCTTCTCCAACAAGTGCTACAATTGTTGGAACTACGTATTTACTATTTTAAATTATAGAATAGATTGTCTATACAACCCAATATACGAAAATGGGGAGTCTGACAACAACTGTATTTCTTTCTCCACTTCCCTCTTAAATTGTAGGAATTTAAGCCCTTGAAGCACTCCTCTGTATGCCTGTAGAAACTCCTCTAACTTATTTTTTAGTACACCCCTGTAGGGATACCTTTACTCTTATTGACTCATCACCAGACTAATTTTCTCTAAAGAAAACTGAACCATATTTCTTACTATAACTAATCAACTTCTTGGCCTTGTTAGCACTTACCAATCAGATACTTAACTTGCATTTATCTGCATTGATGATGTATGAATTCCCATACTTGATTAGTCGGTATTGGTTGGCTCTCCACATTAATATTCCATCCCTCATATACACGTAGGGGGTTCTAAACACTACTCCACATACATCAAGGGTTGCTACATCGAAATCCGCTTCATCAATAAAATCAACACTTATAGAAAAAACAATCTTACATTGTTTTTTTACCTTGATATATGCATCCTTTTTTAACCTTCCCAATGGATATGGGATACCTTCCCAAGGATATGGGATAGGATGATCATGAACCTCCAACATAGATTATTTTAGGGGCTAAATTTCGCTCATGGGCTAATTTTCCATGGTTTTTCCAAAAACAAGATTCGCTATTTTAAAAATGATTCACCCAAATTCTATAGGGTAAAATTATTTAACCTCAAAAATCTCCAAAATTTTATAAAAACTATATAAAATCCTTAGAAATTTGAATATTTTTAAAAAAATATAGCCAATCTTTTATAGTTGGCATGTGAAGCATTAGTAAGATTCGCCAATGTTTCTACATTTTAAAATAAATTTCCATCCTTAAAATCATCCCTGACCTCCAATCCAGGCTTTCCAACCACATCCACTTCTATGATATTGTCTTGTGAAGCGAAGTCGAATAAAGCATCTCTATTGTTCTTCTTGACCTAAATCTTGATGTGGAAGAGTTTTGTGAACTCCTTCTCTTCCTCACAATGAAGGCTATTCATATAATTTACTGCTTTCTGCATTGATGTGCAAACAATCTTCTCATCCACATATGAGCTACTTTCATCCTCATTACATGAATCTGTGGCTAGAAGATTATTTTTCTTTGCTTCTTCCAATTCTTTGGGTTCAACTTTGGATGTAGTTTCAAACACTTTTCCTCAGTGCGACCATCAATATTAAATGGTTCCAATGGTTGCTAGGATCATTGCATTGATGTGCACTGATTTTCATCTTCTTATCCTTTCCCCCTTTCCACTTATTCTTATCCACCTTTGAAGCTTCCTAGTGATCTTTCTTCTTGTAACTTCTTGGATTCCCTTTCTTGTGGCATGTGTTTTACATATATTGTCTCTGTACACATGCCTCGTACACTGTCATTTTCTTGAAAATAACCACTTAATTTCATATATGACTATCTATACCTCCCAAATACTTTAGGAGCACATACAAGTTCTTGGGATAGATACCCATCATGTTGGCCATATTCCTAAACTCAATGGTGTACTCTTGTCCGCTCTACCCCTACATTTTCTTGAATTAATGAGAATGGATCCATTGGTCCTCTACATACCCGATAGGATAGAACTCGGACTTAATGATGGTTTTGATATCCTCCCACTTAGTTATTAGTGGATCACCCTCAAGTTTAAGAGTTTTTATGTTACTTTCCCACCAGGTTAAAGCATGGCCCTATAAATTTAGTCTTGCAAATGACAACTTTTTCTCCTCATCTATATGGTGATTGTTGACATAAAATTTTATTTGTTGCAACCAATAAATAAGTTTTAACACATCGATCTCACCTTGGTATGGATTTATGTCCAATTTCTCTTCGATATTGAATAGGGATAGTTAAGGGTTTATGGCACTAGAACTTGGATGTTATTTCTTGGGTTGTTTTTGTGACTCCTTTTCTAGGTCTTCATTATCTCCTTATTTCATGTATAATCCGATCTCTGAGTTTGAGCATGTAATTTCTCTAAATAGTGTGAGCTTGCTTGCTAGAGCCACCACGAGGAGGGACATATTGCGAGCTATGTCAATAATTTTCTCTTCCAACCTCACAAATCTCTCCTCTTCCAGACCTCGAGGGTTGTTATGAACAGACTCATTGGCCATGGCCAGGTTTCTACGACTTTCTTCTTAAACCAATTTCTGGATCCCTACAACTTTCAACAAATACCCTAAGAAAACATGCTCTCATACCAATATGATTTGTAAATTGTTATGGGTATTCCACTGGAATAGTTTGTCACAAGAAATTTGATACATCAAACTCAAATTTACACTATGAAGGTTAAATTACTTTGGATTCCAGATTCTTTAGTTATTGATTTTCTTCTTATGCATAAAATATCTGAAATGTTAAAAAATAGAGAACAATAAAATGAAATCACACCCCATCCACAAAATAACACAACATTTTTCTTAGGGAAACCCTTACAGGAGAAAATTCGGCTAGAAGGTGAGGTTGATCTGCTCTCTTTTATCTTTTTCTCTGGTATGAAAACAATGCAAATACAAAGGAGAGGGCACTCTCTATGGATTCAGCTGAGACACGCAGCCTATTAGGCTGCTACTAAATATTAACCCACTTTGTTATTCTATTTAATTTTCCCACTCTCAGTTGTTATGCCCTGATATGAAACAAGATAAACTAACAAAGAATGGAACCTCATTTTCCTCACAGCCCAATATTTAACATAACCGGATAGTTGTCTAAGGTTAGGGTTTTGACTTCCTCAACCCTCAATTGTGATAACATGCTAGACATTCAAGAATATTCTTGAAATTCCTCATGCTCCTAGCCCCATATGCATGAGTAATGGGGTGGTCAAAACTATAGGGCAACTTGAGGGAGACAAAAAAATTTCATAAGGTTCAAATAGTTTTGGCCACAAAAAATGTAGTTTGATGTGTCAAAAAGGTTTAGGAAGGTTTCAAACCCTAGTTTTCCAAATTGGGACTTGTTGTTAAAATGATTCTCCAAACTAATTCCTCTTTAAACATCAACACATATGACAAATAATATAATGATCCAATCTAAATCAACTTATAAAATATACTTTTATGAAATATTTAACTTAAAAACAAGAAATAAACAATTAACCACATAAAGGTAAAACCAAATTCTTATTTAGTCATTGATGTGCTCTATACCATGTGACTCTCTTATGCCATGATAATAGATTTGTAGATTTGTAGGTGCAATATTCTGTCTTCCAAGATTAAAGCCATACTCATGGACAGCTCTATAACATTTTGTAGAAATAATTAAATTAAATCTGTCATGTATCTAACCGTGTACAAAACATGAATTAATCTCAGGGCATGAATTGAAATCAATATCAATACAACAACAAATTCTTATAAACAGTATTATGGTTAATCATTGAAACGCTCTTGTTATAAATAAACCCTACAAATATGTAACCCAATTTTGCACTATAAAGACCGAATCTCTGCACTTTCTAAACACTAAAACTTATTTACAATTGGAAATTAAGAATCGAAAGGTTAATTCGGTTTCGAAAGCAATATAAGTAGCACAACCACATGATTGTGGTTGATGAACACCGAAAAAATGAATTATTGAAGTAATGGAACTTGAACTGAACTTGAGGTGTTTTATATATTTTTGTTAATTAGGTAAATTTGACAATCACTGATAATGGCAGTAAAATATTAATCATATTAAGTAAATGTGAAAAAATAAACAAGGGAAAGTAAGTATTAAAAAATGCAAGAAAGTTATGAACATAAAATTTCATTTATTGATTTAGGAGGACGACTAAGAATATGCCAGGACGACTAAAAATATGCCAGCATCTTCAATTGCTAACCGTAAGATTAGTTTTTATAATTAAAAGATGATTAATTATAACCATCTTCAATAAGTATAAGAAACAAATTTCTCTTAACATCATTTCTTCAAAACTATCAGTGCATCTAAAGCTTGAGTAAAGGAATTCTGTGTGTGATGTAAATTTAAATCGAAAAAAATAAATCCAAAAAAAATCAATAACTTGACCTGTCAATAACCAATTCTGAGAATAATCATAACTACACTTCAACGATCTTTGCGTTGCGTTAGGAAAAGCGCTAAAAATTAGCATAAAGTTCTCCGATTTGTTGGAAATGAATCACGGGAATAACAGAAGGAAAGCGATATTGCCATTTGCGTGGATCTCCCAACTCTCGTATAAGTAGACAGACTCGTTACAGCATTAACAGTCGCAGACATTGTTGATATAATTGTCTCTTGAGGACGACATTGAAAAATGGGCCGAATACAGGTGAAGATGGGCAGGCTGCTCACAGTTTTGTGCCTGCTTCTACTCTCCTCCCTGTTCATTGTACCGGCAGCTGCCGAGGGCATTGGTTGTACCATCGTAAAGAATTGTGCTAAGTGTCCAAAGCAGACTAGCTACTGCGGTCGATATTCACGTCAAGCAGACGGCCAGTACCGCTGCTGTCCCGTGCGTTCTTAATATTATTATTATGCTCTTTATCAACACTCCCGCTGCTGCATGATTCGCCCTCGTTGTTAATACTATTATTATGACGTTTATCATTCTGAACCGCATGTTCTCCTTCAATAAATAAATGGGCGTCGGAGCTTGAGATCCAAAGCTCTAAAAATTGTAGTTGAGTTTACTAAATTTTTATTATGCTTAAACGCTTTATATATTAATTTATCTAAACACCTCTAGCTTGTTTATGCCGATGGTAGAGAAACTTGGAATGAAAAAAAAGTTCATTGGTTTGTACAATTTACATTCTCTTGAATTATGGATTTGTTGTTCAGTTTTAGCTTCTTCTCATCCCATTCTGTCTCTTTTATTATACGTCCTTTGTTTGTCAGTTATCTGTTTATATCTCAATTTAAATAGAGGGAGGTTATTTTTTTTTATTGGTGTTGGTTAGTTGTTTTATGAAATGGTTTTCTCTTTTGGAATTGGGTGATATAAATTTATATGAATCATTATTTTTGTTGATCAGATTTCATTTTTAAATGTAAAAATAGATTCAGTATACTAAAAAATTGTCAAGACACTCAGATTAAATATCTCCCTAAAAAATGATCATTTTTTAGAATCTTTAGCCTAGAACTTTGTTATTTACTACTAAAACTGTTGATGGTTGAATTTACTACTTTACTTTCTGGTTTGAAATGTCTAACAGAATATTTTCATGTGAAAATTCATTATATTAAGTTTATTTATTTTAATATTTTCTTATAAAAAATCATTATATTAAATTTATTTATTTATTTTGAAAAAATCAAAACTAGATATTTTTTTAATTCTAATTTTAAAAATATTATTAATTATTTAAAATATTCTAAAACATTATTAAATGTGAAAATTATAGAAAATTATAAAATATGAAATTAGTCTCCTCAAGAGTATCTTGATTCTCTACAAGAAAATATGGGGAGATGTTGAGGAGTTAAGTTAGGTTAAATACTTAAACTAGTAGTTTAAGAAATTAGTCTCTGTATAGATGTGCTCTATAAAACATTATTTTTGCATATTAATTTTGTAAATTTAGTTTTGTAAACTGGTTTATATTTAATTATATGTGATCATTTTTTTTTTAACCAAAACTTATTCTATCTTCAAATCTTTGAATAAAAATATGATCTTATTCAACAAATATTAAGATTAAGATTACTTGTGTTAGCACTCTGTAAATCTATTGGGGTGCATAGACAAACGACAGAGGTAATTGTTTCACCCAGCTTTAGAGCTGAGGCACTAGCCTGTTCAACTCAAAGAAAGCTCTCTCGTGTCACTTGATATATCTATGGAAATTGGTGGTTAGATTTTGTTTGTTTTGGGGGTTTTTAATAAAGTTGTTGGCAATGAAGGGGAGGAACACACAGGGCTATGGAGTCAAAATTTCTGAAAATGAATGAAAACAGTGATCAACAGGTAGAACTATCCAGAGGATAAAGGCTAAATGAAGTAATGAATCTGAGTTATAAATGGAATTTAATTAGAATGGTAAGAGGAAAGATAAACAGATAACTGCATCAGAGCATTACGTGAATGAATTTTGAATAAGCTAAGAAGAAACATACATAGTTTAAATTGCTTAAGCCAAGAACATCAAATGATGAATTCTGGGCCTTTAACTCTCCATTTCAAACAAAAGAAAAATGTATATGGCATAAATATCACAGGAAACACATACAATGAGGGAAGACAAAGCTAGTTCATATCAC
>SNQJ01S0285794.1:0-10983 GCA_010110895.2 Picea sitchensis
TCAATAGTTATTGTTCAAGGGAAGTAATGACTTCCAAAGGTAGCTACAACTTCCAAATATAAAGGGAGGGATAAACCTCCAAGAGGAAGATACACTCCTCCAATATCAAGAGAGGGTTGACCTCTCCATCATTTCCCCTTCCTTCCACCCAAGAATATATGAGAGATAATAAAAATTTACACTAAATCATCACCATCAACCAACCATCACATAGAGCCTGATAATGCTTCCTGAGACTTCTTCAAATTCTGTAATTATTCAATTCTTGGAATTCTATGATCCTTTATATAATATTATTCAATGTATTCTCTGAAACGCCTCCAAGTTTCACTCCTTGAATCCTACCCAAAAAGAAGTTATAGAAATAATGGTATATTGTATTCAATTCTGGTTTATTCAGGTGAATGAACTTGTACAGAATGCCCCGTGCTCAATATTTAACATCAGATTCTGAAACTCGCACAAAAGAAACCAAAGTTTGTACTATTTTCAATTAAATTGGTCCCACTTCATTTTTATTCTCTATGAAGACGTTATGACTGTTTTACCCAGAGCACCTGTTTATTGACTAGCTTGAGGACTGGTCAAAATCCCTATCTTCCACAGAGCGTATCTCCATAATTATAGCGAATCAAGAGATGAAAATTTTACCATAGGTACCTTGATATGTATGATCAATACCATAGAAATTTCACCATTTGAAGTGTTCTATAAAAAAAGTTATAGAATAAATGGTAAGATGACCTGTAAATAACATACCTTAGAACACATCACCAAAAGACTTCATCCTCCCTTGAAATCTGACCTTCTTTACTTCTGATTTCCTCTGAAATTCAAATTTTGTTTCAAATGAATGTGTAATGATATTTATTTATACCATTTATGTCACTTCCTTTTAACATTAGGGCCGACCTGACACTTTTATTGTGTAATTCTTTTCTTTAATTATCTTCAGGGCCTACATGTACTTCCTTCTTCAATTCACTTTGTCATCTTCAAAAATTCATTTCTCCTCAACGACAAGGATCCACGTGATGTGCCACATGCCATAAAAAACAACATGATGTATAGTATCCATCCATGGGTTTTTGTTTATGCATGTACATTGTCCTTGATGTCCAAATACCTTCATCAATCTTGCGGTCCAAAACCACCTTCATCAATCTTGCGGTCCAAAACCAATGACTAGGGTTGACATCAATGACAACAACCAATATTCCAATAGATACACCACTACATAAGTATTGGTGAATGGTCACAACATATCTTCCATCATTCTCATGAAAGTGGATGGATAATTTGTCAACCCAAAGGTCTTGACCAACCATTCGAAAAGACCTTCCTTTGACTTGAAGTCGATCTTCCATACATCCGACTATTCTATCGGGACCTAGTGGTAGTCATACTTCAAATAAATATTACTGAAGTATTTCACCCCCATGAGTTGATTAAGGATGTCATCGATTCGGGGAATCCGATACTAGTTTCTGACTGTGATTTTATTTAGGGACCGATAATCAATGCAAAGTCACCATGTTCCATATTTCTTCTATATTAGCATGATTTTTCTCTTGCAAGATGATGAGATGGGACAGATGTGCCCCTTGTGGAGAATTTCTTGGATATGCTGCTTGATCTCCTCATTCTCTAACAAAGAGAAACGGTAGACTGGCCCATTGGGCAATGATGCGTTCAGGGTCAGATCGATGGGGTGCTTGACCTGACAGTGTAGAGGTACCCTGGTAGGTGAGGAGAATATATATGAGTATTCTTCCATGACCTTATCCACTTGCTTCTTCTATGTGGAGAGGTCGTTCATAAAGACCTTGGATGTGGATGCGATCTTTCACTCAATATGAGAGCGAATCACAAAGAAGACAAAATTCCCCATATGAGAGATGAACTTCATGCATTTCCTAGTAGAGATCAAGGAAATAACACTAGGTGGGACTGCCTAGGGTATCCTGTAAAATTTCTTTTTCAAAGTAATAATAACACTGCGAGGCCTAGAATAATATACAACATGATGTTATCATAAATATGGTTGGCCCAAAATAAAATTACAAACTTCGAGAGGGGAAACATCACACAATACCTCATCTTTGAAGGGCTTGATGTCGTATGACAGGAGACATTGTTGGCTTACATAGATGTAGCTTCCTTCGTGGAGCCATACAATGGTGTAGGGATGCAGGTGTTGCATTGTTAGCAGGGCGAGTTGCTTGATAGCCTATGCTAAGATGAGTTTCATTTGGTTGCCACTATCAAATATGAAGTGTAGTGGGGTACCCTTCACCCACATCTATGAATGAAAAAGGCATTATCCTTCCTCTGGCTCGTCTGATTCATCGGGCTGGAGCTTGGTGGTGGAAACGATAACAATGGGTTCTACGTCAATGATCCATCTCCCCCTTTCTAGTTCTGACTCAAAGTCGAAACCCACATCTGATTGAGAGGATTTCGCCTTTTCCACCAATGACTGCTTGGAGAGGAAATCAACAATGTTATGCCAGGGGCTCTTATGGAAGTTGCACCACTTCTCAGTATCTTTCTTTGTCTTTATTTTCTTGCAATATGGATTGGTTGTCCCGAGGTTTTCCATATTTTCTATGTCCTTTGTTTTGCGGGTTGGGGCCACCCTTTCCTAGATTTTTCTGTGAGAGGTTCCTAGGCCCAAATTGTCGCATCTTTTGTTTGATCTTCTACTCAATTTTGATGGCATATCGTTAGGCCATGCCCAAGGATGAGATGTGAAGAAACTCCATTTTGTTCTAGATGTATCTATGAAGACTATCATGATACTTGTGCACCATATGTCACTCAGAATATTTGATACCTAGCTTGGTGTGCAAGGTATGGAAGATATTTGTGAACTCGGGCACTGCTTGGTCTCTTTCCTACTACATTGTGGTCCATTTTGTGTAGAGGTCATCATAACTTCCAAAAAGGTAGTATTTTTCCTTAATAACATCCCTATAGGACTCCCAGGTGACCATGAGTATAAATAATGAAGATTCCTTTGTTTCCTTTTGCTCACAGAAAGTTTCCCACAAATATTTGACATGAGGAACGACTTTAAGGAGCGAAAAAGTAATATTTTCTCTATTCGAGAAGTTATGGATAGAAAAATATCCATCTAGAAGATTCAACCATTTGTCTACAACATCTGCGTGTATCTGACCTTCAAATATAGGAATATTGAAGTTTATTTGTACCTTTAAGGGGGCGACGCCTCCATTTGAGGAAGATGCATCACCTATTGGTAGCTGCCGAAGGATTTGTGAAAAACTATCCATCATATCATTCCTCTGTTGCATGAGGGATTCCTCGAGAAACATTTTGAAAGGATATCCTATCCCATCATATTTCTTTTCTTTCACCATGAGAGGTTGCTTGGGCGTGTGAGAGATTTTTTCCTCAAGAGAAACAATCTCAAGATCCAATTCTTTGTACTCTGACCACATTAGGGACAAGCATTAAAAATGACGAACAAACCTCTTTGATACCACTGATCTATATTTTATGAGCAGAATGAAATGAACACAGATTATGATCAAAATAGTCTTAACACAAAATAACAGATGTACAGTAAAATTGGTTTCTATTCAATAAGGAAATAAGATGAAAGTGTAAAATGTAGTGAAAAGCATACCTGCTAGAATGGTGGCGGTTTATCTCTGAGAAAGGATGTGACGGTTGTGCTCATTCGCAAGAATATGATTACACTGAGTCTCTCAAGGCATTTTTACAATCAACAGGAATGTCAAAAACCGTAGACACCCAAAAACCTAACCCTAGGAGATGAAGCACCAAAATTCATGTGGGCCTTAGGGTTAGGTTTTTGGGTGTCTACGGTTTTTGGGTGAACTTGTTGTTGTTGAAAGTTTTTACTACAAGCCACTTTGTTATCACTAAAACATCTCCAAACACCTATTGGTTCATTCATGGCCCCAAAAATGCATTTCCATAGGGTACAAACTATACAACTGGTTATAAAATCAACATGCGCTCAACAAATAAAGGATGCACGTGCACTTGCGCCAGTTGAAAATGCAGGACAACTACATATGTGACCGATGCGCAATTGTGTATGAAAAAAGTTGCGGACACCTGAGAATGACACATTTATGATTTTGGTCATCCTCCCACCCACTTCTGGTTAATCTCCCAAGTCGATTTGACCGTCGAATCCAAACTGAATTCGAGTGGGGGGATGGTCAAATACCTAAAGGGTCCCTTGTTCACACTAAAGACCGGTTGGATAATGCCTCAAATATTTTCTATAAAAAGAGGCCATGGGTGCACTATATTTCTAAGAATCTATTTGTATTGTTATTCTACCTCTATTCTCCTATAAGGAACCTCTTTCCTTCTTGGAGAATACTAGCATCATTTCATTGGGCCATTCTCCTCACCTCTTGACGGAATGAGATTTGGATTTCTTCACCATTTCCTTTTTAGTTTGCTATTTGTAAGAAGAGATCTCACATAGGGGATTCAATATCTCTCCCTTGGAGGAAGAGGGGACCCATAAGTTTCCCTTTCTCTTTGGTGTTTTCCCACTAATACAATCTATCCATTGGTGGCATGAATATTGGTGAATGTTTTGGTTGATTTTGGTTCTAATTTTCTTATGCACTTTAGTTTTGTTTCTTTAGTTGTTATTAGCTTAGTTGTTTATTTATTTCTTGTGCTTGATGTGTCTAACTCTTGAACTAACTTTTGTCCTGTTCAACTGACCCAACTGGACTTGTAGGTGTCCCTCTTTTTCTCATCCAAGTGGGGAAAATGATACAACAAATTGGCGACCATACTGGGTATAAGGTATCAATTTTCTCCCTATTTGGGTTATTTGATCACTTCTTTTTTATCTATTTACCTTGCAGGGATAATAACCAAATAACCAGTCGAGTCCTACCTCCAAAAAGATAAATTCATAGCTAGAATAAGAGAATTTCATTCAAAATTTTCTTCTCGGTTGCGTATCAGAACGTGCTCGAGTTTTTCAGCCCACAGGCATGTCTTCTGAGCACATGCGTGAACAACACTATGTTTCTCAGCGCATTCTGCGAACGTGTTCCAATAGGTCATTATTTCTTTGTGCATTGGCACCACATGCGCCTCTGTCTTCTCTGTGACCCGCGCATCTATCTAGAAATCCAACATTGTAAGAGTTTTTTGTGATGTTTGGAAGGCCCCTAGCCTTATAAATATTTATTCTATGCAATTTTTAATATGAACCACACTTAGATTCCCTCTCCACATGAAGGGTTAGTTAAACATAGGCACTTAGGGGGTTAAAAGCCATATTTTTTCCTATTTTTTCTTTGAGTTGCCACATGGATGGCTTGTTTTGATTGTAAAAGATAAGTTGGAATCATTCACTATCAAAATTATAAATACTTGCATTGGGACCAGAAATCAAACTTCAATCATCAAGTATGCTCTTCTCTCGCACCATAGAGTGATCTTGAGAATCAAAAAAATGATTGAGGGAAGATTTCATATCCCTTAAAAACAAAATCTTTAGGAGAGGAAAAATCCCCCCTAGGCCCCCCTCTTAGTTTCTTTTAAAAACATCTTAAATTTGTAAGGGCCAAAACATGCCCACATGTTGCAAAGATAGGATAGTTTGAAGCTAATTTCTTAGTTTACATCACTAGGGGAGTTTAAAGATTATTGTAACGGGTCCATACATGTGTACATGCTTTCAATATAGGATAGTATTTTGAAGATTTCTTAGATTAAATCACAGTATGGATTTTAAAGGATTGGTAAGGACCCACATGTCCACATGCTAGTTCTTTAGGGACTTTAAAAATTCCGCAAGGTTGTACCAATGGAACCTAGTAAGATAGGTAATCAACACTTGTAAGGACCACATGTAGTCCACATGTTGCAAGGTGAAACCTAACTTATTAGAAATTTGGCACATTTTATCAATTGCTGACTCATAAAGTCACTACTGACTCACATAATTTCATCTCGAATTGTGGAGGTTGAATTATGTTTCCTCCAAAGGGATTCTGAAATGTCCCACTATTTCTTGAAGGAATTTTTGACTCCCACTTAATTCAAATGAGATTGGTTCACACCCCCAATATCTCAAACAACCACATATAAATTTTTTCTAAAACCTCACTAAGTTTTCCTCCACAGGAGGTGCCAAAATAAATTTTTAGTCTAGCTAGGATCTCGGGGATAGCCATCCAAATAAATCCCCATTATCTGGTTCTCACATCTTCAAACAATATAATTTGACAAATAATGAACTTTAAATCCTCTAAGTCAAGTGTTCCTAACAACATAAGGTAGGGACATACCTATGAAGGGTTGAAGGGGGAGGTCAGGTTGTTCTGTGTGTCCCCCCTTGAGGTACCCACCTCTTGGACGGGATCCAACCTGTGATCCATTTTTGAAGCCATAAATCTAAATGTCGCACTGTGACCGAGGTAACTAGTGGCCAAATTTTAGGACATCTCCACAGGTGGAAATTGTGGGCTACAATTGCACCTTGATAAGATTTTGTGTGGCTATTGAGAAATATCACCATGTTTTTTGGGATATTCACCCTCTACCCCTCATTATAACTGATTGTTTCATCCTTCACTAGTTCATCTTCTAGTGGCTTCAAACCCCACTGTTGAGTGCTATTGGAAGGTCCAATGCTATTTGAGAGGAAGATTGTTACATATTTTTAGGACACACATTTGTTTTCTTTTTTATCCCATGTGGACAAAATCAACCTACCCACATCTATCCTTCTTTTCAGTTGATTTATGTATGATGCTCTTGTAATTACATACGATTGTGAGATATATTGTGAAGGTACAAAATTATACAAAATATATTTTTCATTTTATTACTCTCATCACCATTCACACAAATTCACTTTTCTAGTCAGACATCATAGGGAACCCATAGAACCCCCACCATTCCATAAGCTTGCAAAACCTCCCTCCTCTTCTAGGAGGAGTTCCTAGTCTTGCCAACTCATCAGCCCAACCCTCTCACACCCCTGTGAGTGCTACTATATTTTGATCAACATTGCTTGGCTCCACTCTACATGGGTCCACTTTCCAAGGTCAACCATCCAATAACTCTCATTTACAAGGAAGCAGGGGGAAAACTTCTTCCCAAGGGGGAAGTACAACTCCACCTAACACCCCTCACGGGTCAGGTATACAAACTACTCACACCATGGATAGAACTAATCCTCCACCACCCCTCCAAATTCCATATTTTTCCTCCCTCAACATAACGGATCTGAGAAATCTCACAAACGATCCTATATTGCACGACCCCTCATGGCCTACAATGCCTACCAAACTACCTTCAAACATTTCCAAGTTTGAAGGAAAGGCAGGAGAAGATCCTGCCAACCATGTCATGACCTTCCATCTATGGTCTTATTCAAACAAAATCATGGACAAATCCATCTGATTATGGTTATTTCAATGCACACTCACAGGCCCATCGACCAAGTGGTATGTAGATGAAACATTAGGGTCCCATGTGACTTTTGAATCACTCGCCAATTTTTTTTTTACCTTCTTTCAACTAGAAATTCTCCATGACAATGGTCTAGAAATTCTCTCTAATTTAAAACAAACCTTAGCCACACATATTTCCGAATGAATTCATGAATGGCATCGGTGAAGTGGTTTATGAAAAGAAGAAACCACCAAACAACAATGCCTCGATTGGTTTCTTATATTAGTCGTCCCTCTCCTTGCCAAAGATGTGGCCTCTACATTCCCCCAAAGTGAAGAGGAAGCCATCAACAAGGCTCAACAGTATGACCTCATTTATTCATAGTCAGGATACTTATATACAGTACTACCTGACGCCTTGAGACCTATACCATTCAGCCAGGAAAAAACTGGGATGTCTCACTCAACAGATGGATTGATTGGTATCACAACACACCACAATATGTACATCCAACCACCACCTATGTACGATACACCCCAACATCCACTGGTGTATGGAGGACCCCCTTATTAACCTCCTCCCCCTTATCAACAACCATACCCTACTATTCCCCTCCCACCCATGAGTGGACCCGCATCGACACACATGATGCACCCTACAGTTCAACCAAGTTATGGTACGCCCTGTACCTCATCTTACACCCTAAGCACTAGTGAAAGCACTACGTCTTCCTATGTACCCTATAGATCATTGCCACAAAATAATCTGTATTTTCCATTTCCTGGTCCTCCATATCCCATTGCTCCTCCACAAGGACAACCACATGTTGGGGTTAAATTTGTTCAACCCTATCCCATTCAGCAATTTCAAAATTTTGAACAATTTAATATGAAAAATCTATCTCATTAGTTGAATAATACCAAAAAGAAAGGGAAAAACTGAAACAATATCAACCTAGGACTAGGGGGAAACAACCCCCAATAGAACCAACTTGCTAGGAGCAACTAGAATCAGGGGAACCAGAACCCCCAAGGGGGAAATAACAACAAATGCCAAGGGAGGAACAACAAAAAAATCTAGACGAACTTACCTTGTGCCCTTTGCGATGAGCATGGTCATTATACTCACAATTGACCCAAAATCGCCGACTTCAAATGGATGAAAGATTCCATGAATGCACCACGTCCTCTAGTGTTTCCTGCCCCTCAGTCGGCCCCACAATAGTATCTGCAACAACCATCCCCAATAGTGTTTCAAAACCCTATTCCACATCAAGGTGTGATGAATAATCAACAAGAAGTACACCTTGGCCCACCACAGATGGGGAAATATCAAAACCCTGGGTATCCAATAGATCACACTATCCTTCTCACTAGTGAAGAAGAAATCCTCCTACAAATGTGCAATCGTCAATACAGTGCACCCCCTGAATATAATCCCATCACTTTGGAAGCAGGTCCAATCATATTCGGGCAACCTTTGATGATCCCATTCCCTAGCACTGAACCACCCGTTCATATTCCTTGCATCCCATTACGACAGAATGTAAACAACCCTCAAGCTAGGGCGGCACACAATTATACTCTAGTCGATGACTTGGTGCAATATCCTACAACCATGTCAGTATTAGAATTCCTCCAAACCTGTCCCACTCAAAGGAAACCATTTATTTCCACCTTAGGAGCAGTCGACCCTACTGATACTAGACTCATCACTTTTGGTCTAGATTGTGGGGAACCCTGTTTCCTTGCTTTGGTAGCTTTTCAGATACCAGTCAAGATTCAGAACATCACAATTCATCGATGCATCATTGATGAAGGTGCATCCACATGCATCATGTCCAAAACTGTATGGCAGAATCTTGTCTCCCCCGAGATAATACCATCCTCCATCACTTTGAGAGCTTATGATGGAAAACCATGCTCTCTTGAAGGGCTCTTTCAAAATGTCCCCGTTGAACTTGGGGGAAAAACCATTCTTGTTTACATTGAAGTTATTGATGCCCCTCTCGATTAAAACATCTTGTTTGGACATAGCTACATGTGAGCTATGAAGCTTGTGGCCTCTTCCATGTTTTGAATGATGATGTTCCCCCACAACAAGAAGATCATCACCATCGACCAAGTCTCACATTAAAAGCCCAACCCTTCCTCCAACATCGATAACATCCTACCTCTTTTCCACACTAATTTCGACGCCTACCCACTCTTCGAGATGGCCCCTATAATTTTCAAGGACCCATCCTTGCTAGGGACATACCATGGAGCACTATCACTCATACATCCCTCTACACAAGTGTGTGTCATATCTTTCGATGGAACGGAAACTAGAGATACCATTCCTCCAACCGAGGCTTCTTCACTCCATGATGTCCCACTAGTCATAGAAACCCTACCTCAGGAACCCCCTGATAACCCTTTGACACCACTTGTTCTCGGTTTCACTCTCCCCCAGGGTCACATCCTGGATTGGGAGACAGTCCCCCAAGCCATTATGAAAATCCCCTTCTTCTATCCCCCACCGGGCATATAATCTTTCCAGGTAGCCGCAATGTTTACCCTTCCTAACATGGTGCTTTCTATTCTAATTTGGTATCTACACCCACCTGAGATGGTTCCTCAACCATCCCTCCCTCACCAAACCAAGGGAATCCCAATGCAGATCCCAATCCTAACTCTGACAACACCACCCTCCCCCCCACTAGACAACACCACTGCTATAGTTGGGGGAAAATGGAATAATAAAGAGCCCCCCACTCCACCTCCCCCTAGAGTTCAACCTCCTTGCGAACAATGCAAGAAAGAAGGACACCCCACCAAAATATGTCCCTCTCTCCCCGAGCTACACAATTTAATCCAACTCCCTCTGTTACACATCAAAATTACTCAACTGGATAAGTGTCGCATATTCCTCTCAATTGTCGTAAGTGTCGCAACTTCCTTAAAACTTTCGCAAGTGTCGCAAGTTGGTTACAAGTGTCGCAAATGCTGTTGAATCATGTTTCCATAATGATGAAACTAAGGAGACACTTAAAACATCTTATGCACTTGGTTTGAAGAAGAAGAACTGGTTCACTGGAGTCAAACAACTCTTAACACCTGAAAAGGGCTTTCAATCAAGAGTTTTGAGGGTGAACGCTCCCCTAAAACAGCCTTAGGAGCGCTGGCGCTCCCCTATAAGGCCTCAAGGAGCGTTATAAAACTTCCTCACCCCTATGAAGGAGCGCTTCCCACTTCTGAAGCGCCGGCGCTCCCCTTAAGCTTCTCAGGGAGCGTTCTAGCGCTCTGATGCCCCTTTTGAAGGAGCGCTCCCTAATCTGGGTCAGTTGTTAGCCCAGTGAGAAGAATAAGGAAAGGATCTTTCGAGATTAGGAATAAGTTGTACTCGAATTCTTGGTTTCATCAAAAGATCCCTGATCTAAGGAGGAGGTTCCCAACTTGTTCTAAACATAACTCAAGAGGTTAAGCTCTTCTCAACCTATATAAGCAAGCTCTATGATGGTGGAAAGGGGGAAGAATTGCTAGCATGAAACCAATGATCTCATAGGAA
>SNQJ01S0285795.1:0-10983 GCA_010110895.2 Picea sitchensis
TTACCTGTGCCCGTAAAAAGGGTAGAGGGAATCCATAGTTTATTTACTTGATTTCATTGTAGATGACTCATGAGTCATGATGACGATCATGAGATACATTTATTATATTTTTTGATGACTCAGGAATCGGGACATGATTCATTTTTTTATGTGTGATGTATCACTAGACATCTTATATATCTTATATATCAGTTTTCTTTCCATATTAATGTGGCAATCTGTCTATTTGATGCTATTGTTGCTTTAAATGTTTCAAAAAAATTTAAAAAATGAATATTTTTGTATTTTTTTAAGTTTGCCGATATATTGCCGATTTTTACAAAACGATGTTTTCTAGACCCCGGCGATTTTTTCGCCGAAACGATTTTTGTAACACTGAGCTAGATGGATAGTCAATATGTTGGTGGACAAACATTCTCTAGGCGGAAAATGGTCCAAGAAATATGTCTGGATTAGAAGAATAGTCCTTGTAGCCCATGGCGTGGCTTCCAACATCTGTTGAAATAGTTATTCTCCTAGGACATATGTCCGGATTAGAAGAATGGTTCTTGTATCACTCTGTGGAGTGAGTGACTTATTCAGTATCATGCCTGATTACTCAGATGGAGTATGGCTTCGAGAGATGATGCAGTTGATGCTATCAGATTATATTGATAAAGATGAGGGTGCTCGTGATCTAATCATGAGATAGCCTATATGGCTATGATGATGCTACCGATTGAATGGTATGTTTGTGCTCAAGACCATTGCTTTCAATACCTCCCTAGCTAGGAGGGAGTGTTGATATTATGGTAGTTGTGGGAGGTATTAACCTCCACGTGTAACCCTGACAAGAATAGAATATTTCGGGAAGCAAGAAGAAACCCTAAAGCTTTGGACAAAACCCTAGAAGACAAGTCGACTAAAGGAAATATTTAATATTGAATTTTTAGCCTCTAGAATGAGAAGTCGGGCCAAACAACTAAGGAGAAGAAATATAAATACAGGACACCAGATCTCATTTGATACACACAGCTCGCAACTGCAGAAATGTAAGAGTGCGCACTGCAGAAACTGAGTAAGTGCGCAAGTCTGGAGAGTAGTTGCAGCTGCAGCTACTACAAACTGTATTCTCGGTTTAGGCTTGGACTTTCTATTGGTTATGGTTTGGACTTTCTGCCTTGTGTGTTAGCTCTGGAGAGAGGTACGCTACATTGATTGGCTATTAGGCCTAGGGTTTTGCTTCCGAAATTATTCTTTGTTAAGGTTAAGGTGCTCGAGGGTGGCTTCGGCCTATGATTGGGTGACAATATTGCTATATTGTTTATGGTTAAACAAGCACACCTATTATTTCTAACAGATACTGTAGAGAAACGAGGTACTATCAGGCTGCTAAATTTGGTCTGTCTTTGACCAAAATTTACTAAGTTTGACTTTCCAAAACTGTCATTTGCTGCCTTTTAGGACAGCAAACAGTTTGATTACTTTCTGCTGATAATTTTTGTGGTTAAGTGTCCTTTTGAGGTGCCCTTGCAAGTGTTTTTCATACCAATGATTAGCACATGCAATATACTCAAAACAAATAACACTCCTCTTGGATCTTTACAACTTTAACAAGTTGATCTATACTCTAAGCATGCATGAAATGAACACAGGTATTTTTGGTCCACATGAACCTGGATAAAACCCCCCCGGGGAAAACTAGTTTAGAATGAAAGTATATATAATGATGATTTTCAGAAGTGAATACAACAAGTAAGCTAATACAATGGAACCTAATACAATAGCAACTCCTCACGAGAAGCTTTGGAGTTACAAGAAGAGAGATGCGCCCAAGCTTAGTGTGCCCTCTTCCTTTGTTGCTCTATCCACTGAAATGATGCGCCCTCCTTCCTCTTTGCCCCAATGAAGAATCACTTCCACACAAATCAGCACTTATGTGTCTCCTCCAACATGAGCCAAACAGATTTGAAATAGCACAAGTATTTCTATTACTTGCTAGTGGTGCACCCTCCTCCAAATGTGTGCCCTCCTCCAAGCAATATTGATCACCACAAATAAACATGGGTCCAAGTTGTCATACCTCCTCCATGGATGGAAGCGCCCAAGCTCTCCTCTCCCAATGCTTGCATTCTCATCCTCTTTCCCTTCTTCAAACTCTCTTGGTGAACATACAAGTGAATGAGCCTCTCTTTGCCCTATACACCCTTCTTATAGAAAGCATAAGGAAACCTAGAAATGGATGGATGCGATCATCCCATCCAAATTCTAATCAAAGGTTGAGATCATCCAAAAGGTATCTCAACTCATAACCCACTTTGGCTTAGTTTCCTTAGTTCTCTTTATGTCCCTCAATTCACCCACAAAGTGAATTAATAGCCACTTTTCACTTAAATGGCAAATTTCACCGACTTAGGAAAATGTCAAAGTGAAATTAGACATAAAGTGTAAGGCACAATGGGTCAAATATTTCCCCCTTGTGGCTAGAGACCCACAACCACAAGGGGACCACTTTCCAAGGTACCCAAATCTCAACACTCACTCTTACCGAGGAAAGTGTCATTCACCCTTGTTAACCACCTATTTCGACTAGGTGTCAACGTCATGTACCATGAAGCTATGTACCATATAGTACAACATATTTTGAAGATTTATGGCTCAACAGGGCAATTTTGCCTTCAGCACGTCTTTTTATGTAATTGATGTGTCTGCTCCCCTGCGTGGGATAATAATGTAATAGGTCAGCATGAGTCAATTTTTAGTTAACTGCCTAGGAGTTTATCATTAGGGAAGTCCTTTCATCCACTGGTTTTTTTCCTCGGGTAATTAATCTTGCCTACCAGGAAATTTTAATTATCCTTGAGTTTTTCACTCACAAAATCCTCCAAAGTGGTGAAAGGCGTTCTAATGATCGAGCCCAAGGGGTGACTAAGGTTTAGGAATGTTGTAAATGACCATGCTAGACATCTCCTAGACTCTTGCGAAATTCCGTTAAGTTTTGATAGGTTTTTTTAATTATTAAAATTTTCCATTTAATGGGAATTTTAATTATTTTTTATGTAAAATGTAAAAATTTGGTCCTTGGGGATTTTGTATAGAGGTGTGGGTACTCAAATCAAATGGCAGATGACCCCCTATACCCTTGGACCAAGTTTCAGCTCAATTGGACAAGTCAGTCAAAAGTCCATGAGGAGTCCAAGTCAGTCAAAAGTCCGCAAATAATTGACTAAATTAAAAAAGCCAAAAATTGTAAAAATGTCTAGAGTCATGAGAGAAAGTGGGGAAATGATTTCTAATGTATTTCCTAAGTTGGAAAAGTAATTTTCCACTTAAAAGACCCCCCATGCCAAGCCAACAACCAAAAGTGAGTCTCCCTAGTGAAAAGTGCACCCCCCCTTCCTCGTGAACTTAGAGAAAAATAAAAAATTAAAGTGAAAAAAGTGTCAAAACCCTAATTTCGTCATTCCTATACTCTAACCTCGTGTTTGACAACTCAAAAGGTGTTTTCCCCTTTCACATCTCACCCCTCAAACCCTAACTCACTACTAAAACCCTAAAAGTGTCTCTTCCTTGACTTTGTCTATCTCTCTTGGATGTGTGACACTTGTAACTCATCCAATACGGGTCTTTCCTCTTTCCCAAATATGAATGAATTCCTACCCCTCCTCATTTCTCCATCTATTCTCAGAGCAAGTTTATGCTGCCCAGATCTCTCCCACTCCTCTCTCTCTCTTTTTCTCATTTCTTCTTATAAATGTTGCTACAAGTATTTGCAGCAACATTTTGCTCATTAATAGAAAAGCTTTGGAGGATATCTATGGTGCATTGGGAATCTTCTTGATGCTATGGTTAATGCTTTCATGAGGTGATATATCTTGCTTTGTTCTTGTGTATTCTTTGTTACAATGTCTAGACTAGGAGATCCAAGCAAAGTATTTTGATTGGAGGAAATAGATAGTAGTATTGCAATTTATTTTTGTGAGTTATTTCATAAGATTTTGCAAAGTATTTTACAAGCTCTTTTGATGTACTCACCTCCTTGGTAGTTTTGTAGCAAATATTCACTTTTTGCAGGTCACCAAGGGGTTTGAAGAAGTAAATTTCAGATCTGGGAATTTACTCATCCAACCAACATAAGCCTCCAATAATTTTATGTTTTCATTTCCTCTCTTTCATTTTGATTTGAAGCAAATTTTTGTTCTGAAATAATCATATAAATCTACTTTTTATGTTCAGATTTTCACTATAAAAATTTATGTTTTGCATACTAACAAAAATTACTAAGTTTTTGAATGTTTTTGCAGCATTTCCAGCAAACTTTTGCTTGCTATTTTTTGCAGATTACCACCAGATCAAGGGAAAGTGTTGCCCATTTTGAGCTTCAAACACTCCAAGAAAGCCTCCTAAGACTTGGCTATCAAACCTTCTTTCTTCCTTCTTCTTCTAAGTTTTGTAAGCAGCCCAAGATAGTATCTTGGGCTTGCATTCTTTTCCATAAGTTGAAAATCTGTATTGTAAATAAGTTTAGTGCCTACACCTTGCAAAGTGATTTGGCTATGTCAACCATGCAATATCGTAAGGCTAGATCATTTCAAATTTTCTGTTTTGCATCTTATTGTTTGTCCCACTTCTCTCTTAAAGAGAAGATTGTGTGGCTAGGTTAATTCTTTAAATTAAGTTATTATTTATTCTTTACCCACCTTGGCACAAAACCGATAGGCTTGTCCTCCTCCTTGTGTCATTGTTGTGAGGTTGTCTAGTCATTTGATTTACATTATTTTTCCCACATTTGTCCTTAAGGCAAAGTTGTGTCGCTAGGCCATTGTAAATTCTCATTTCAAGTTATTTAATTTATTAATTTGTGTCCACACCTTGCATTGTGCTTGGCTCTGCCAACCTTGCAATATCGTGAGGCTAGGACTTTTATTTGCTTTGGAAAGTAATTTAACTTGTACCCGTATATCTTTCCCTTGCCACTTTTGGATTCGGGAAAGAAAGAAAGGGAAAGGGATCATGAGGCTAGTTTAATTAGGGACTCAATCCTTTCATTCTTTCAATCACCAAAATAGGGTGACTTGGGAGGCTACTTGAGGTTGAAGTCGGGGACGTCTTCACGGCACTACATGTCCCTCTTGTTGAGCGCCCAAGCATTCTGGATCTGACCTGAGGAGCTAGGGAAGGACCTTGTTTGTCCTTCTTTTTGAGCACCCAGCGATTCCTTTTGGTTGAAGGGGTAGGGACTTGGGGTAGTCACATAGTCTAGGCTTGCATCTCTCACACCTTAACTCCCCCTAATTCAAGAGAGACTTAAAACCGATTAAAATTTACCTACACACTACTTTCACAACATTTCCAATTTCAATTTCAGTTATCTTTTTTTTCAAGTTGTGCAACTTTACTTTCAAAGCAGTTTACTTTTCAAGTTGTGCATCTTTCTTTCAAAGCAATTTACTTTTTAAGTTGTGCATCTTTCTTTCAAAGCAATTTACTTTTCAAGTTGTACAGCTTTACTTTCAAAGCAATTTACTTTTCAAGTTGTTTCCTTTCCATGCTATCTCTTTCATTGTGAATATCTATATGAGTTGATGTATCATTGTTTATGGTGTTGAATGCATTCTTTCATGGTGAATTAGTTGTTTAAAGCTAAGCTATTTCATTGCTTAATTCATTGTGTAACTAGTTTATGTTTTATTTCATTTTGTAGATGCATGTTGTAATTTTGTAATTAACTTGGGTATATTTTAGGCACTGGTCTGTTTTTGTATCTAAAAAAGGGGATTTGCTTGTCATTTGAAAAGTTGTGTTTTGCATTTGCTTGTCATTGGGTTGGGCATCCTTAAAAAACCTAAATTAACTCCTAGATCAACTAATTCAACCTTAACATAGTTAAGTAGGGTCTACCCCCCTTGGCTTCCCTAAGAGTGAGCCTAGACGAAAGAAGTCCATATTGAGGTGACAGTGGCTTTGGACTTAGGCTTGTGCCTCCAAGGACACACCAAGTGGGTTGGAGACTTCTCCACGCTTGTAGGTGTGTATAAGGACAGCAACATCTTTGTCGCCGTTGTCGAGGATAAGTCTCTTATCCTTGGTTAATTGACAAACTCTAATTAATTCTTTAAAAACTAAGTAATAAAACTTTTCCCTAAAAAATTTTAATTTCAGTTGTGTTATTCGACATTGCTTAGTCTCCAAGTGGCAACTCCATTTGATAATTCTTTGAGGTATATAGAAGGTATATAGCAATTCGCAAGGGTTGGTTTATTCCTTTCCTGAACCTAAAAATGTGTATAGGAGGAGAATAAACAGACTTGCTCCTCGTGGGCTACTTGAAAGTCTTGGAGAAGAAGCAATCTCTGATATATATCTCTTGTTTGTACATAATAATCCTACAAATTTTTGTTTTCCTTTTTATTTTTGCTTTGTTTGATGCTTCTTGTTTGTTTAGAATAAACTTGATCATCTGGCGACTCCACTTCAAAATAATTTGACGAAGTATTCTTCAAGAAGGAGCTCACAGCTTGCTTAGCTTCATCCTTGAACTTGAAAGGGTTTTTAGAGGAAGTTAGCCAATCTTTCTTCACGTAGGATCCTTAATAATCTTTGCGTCCCAGTCCTTTTCTGTAGAATTTTATTTTTGCTTAATAAATCTAGCTTAGAAATGGATGGTTTTTATAGTTCGATTGATTTTTCAAGAGTAATTGGTTATCCTCATGAACTTCCTGAAATAATTATTGAAAACTTGTCTGGCTTTTGTAATTATGGCGATGTTAAAGTTCACATCAAAGCCTTTGGGAGGTGTATTAGTGAGTGGTGTGATCCACATATTCATGAGGATGTTCTAATGAATTGTTTGTCTTGACTCTTGTTGAGGAAGATGCTTATGATTGGTTTCATGATTCGGATGATTGTGAGTTTGAGACCATACAGGATTTGATGCATGCATTTTTAGAGAGATGGGGGGATGATCAAGTTGAAACTTACAATGAATTGGTTGATGCTTTTATGGAAAAATGGAAGGAGAAGAAACCTCCAAATATAAAAACAATCAGTTCAGATATTAAGATGGATGCTCCCATCGAGAAATTAACAGAGGTTGTTGAAGCCACAGATTTCATTGGTGTAAATCAGTTAAGAATCTCGGAAGCTCACCTTGCTCGTACAAGCAGTTACATTGGATATTCAGATCTTGTAGAGCTTGAGCTTCACAATGAACAAGAAAGGGAATTTCACCTGGAAATTCCGGACGAGCCCATAAATGAGTCAGTAATTAATCAGGAGAAAACAACGGAAATTGAGTTTGAAGTTGTTGAATATCCAGATAATTCAAATCCCCACCCTCCTCTCGAAGAACCCATCTCTTCAGAAAAGATCTTCGACAACCTTGATGAAAATAATGAAGCTATGTCCTTGAAAGTTCCAATTCCAATCTCTAAACCATCAAATAATTCAATACAAGATAATGGGAACATGGAAGGAAATTGTAGTTTACAAATTCTCAATCATTACAAACAGTGGTTTGCCTCCACCATGACAGTCATATGCAGAAATTCACAGAAATCTTACAAAGTTGGCCAGACTTCAAAGTTTGGGTGAAAAGAAGAAAAGGCATGTTGCTTGGGTGGTCTATTCTCAAGAAACACTCCAAGTTGATAAAACTTGGAAAAGGATCTTCAACAAGTCACCCTGGACAAGGACCTTTTAGACACCTGTGATCTCACCTCATCCATAATGTGGTCGATCATAAATCTTTCCACCTTAACCACGGGGATGGTGAGTCCATGAATATTCCAAGGAATGGGAAACTACTCAATCTATTTTTCAAATGATGATCACCCTGGTGTCCAAAGGGGCACCCTTTGTAAAGTATCTCTAACCTTTTTCCTTGATTCTTTCAGTTTTGTCATTATTTCATTTATGTATATAATTCATTGTATAGTAATTTCATTTATGTGATTATTGTTAATAGCATTTCATTTATTTAATTATTGCTTTCACACATGATGTTGGGTATTGGTGAGCACTTTGTTTTGTAGATTCTGAGGTTCTCACATGCTCTCCTTCCAAAGAAAGATTGAACACATGTCCCCATGTGGAGCCAGATGTTGACCACCTATTTCGACTAGGTGTCAACGTCATGTACCATGAAGCTATGTACCATATGGTACAACATATATTGAAGATTTATGGCTCAGCAGGGCAATTTTGCCTCTAGCACGTCTTTCTATGTAATCGTAATGTTCGCTCCCCTACGTGGGATAATAATGTAATAGGTCAACATGAGTCAATTTTTAGTTAGTTGCCTAGAACTTATGGATATGCCCCTTATGGACACACCACTTGGACTACTTCACTCAACATTGAGGGCAACACCGATACATGTGACCCTACCTTATGGATATACATCATAGCATTGAGAGCAACACTTTTCAAAGGTGTATGGAATGGTGGGATCCGCCCTAGTGATGTAATGGGGGGGCCAAAGGGTGCATTAGAATTAGTAATAGTAAAGGAGGTCCACATCATTGTTGAGATGTATACTTCCATTAGAGGAGAGCATACTAGAGACGTATATGCCTAATGTGATTTAGAGGAGTCTTTTTGATTAATGATATATGCACAGTTTCCACTTCTTGGAAGATAACTACTTCCATCTTCTCCTTGATGTGCAATCTTCTCTTTGATGTGCATACCCCTTCATATGAAGAGAACATCATTGAGGAAAGACATGCAAATATGTAGCCTACCAGTGTCTAGTATGATTCTTCAACAGTGGTAGTGTTCCTTCCAAAGTCACCCTTTTATAGCTATATGGAGGATATTTTTTCTATGAAGGATCCTATCTATTTGGATCCACATAATTGTGGCAAGCCTTTTTGAGCACCACACTCAACCATTCATCTATCCTCGATCAACATGAGCATAGGTATATGGGACCCTAGCTTATGGACAGGCTTCTTGGACTCCTTCAAAATTGAGGCCAACACTTGTACATGGGACCCTAGCTTATGGATGAGCTTTTTGGATTACTTCAGTGTTGAGACAGACAATTGTATATGGAACCCTCGTTCCTAAACTACTTCAACATTGCGGTTAGCACCCATACATGGGACCCTAGTTTATGGTTGTAAATCATCACTACAAGCATTGATAGCAACGCTTCTCTAACAAGGATGGAATGGTGGGATCCTACCTAAGGATGTAACAAGGGACTATGGGCCCATTAGAGCTGATAATACAATAGGTATGGTGGCTAATTAATGTAATAGGAAAGGAGCTAGCACCTTGGATGAGATTGCACCCTTGTTCTTGTGTGATGCATGGAGGTTAAGGCAAGATCATGGAAAGCCTAACTTAATAATGAGTCTTGAGCTTGGTGAGATGTCTTTCTTGGAAGAATATTCAGTTATTGATTTCTTGATGTTCCATGGAGGTCTTGGTGCTTGTGTTGATGTGAGTTAAAGGCCTAGGTTTTGAGGACTCAAACCCTAGCATGAACATGTAGACTTGAAGGCTAGCACTAGAGTTACCTTGCCATATACTTGTGTGATGCAACATGGCTAGGGTTTGTAAACCCTAAGGAAGAAAAGAGAGCTTGTGTGATACAAGCTTTGTAAAACGCTGAGGACTTGCCATCATGTATGCTAGATTGTGACCAGTTTTGGTTATTGTATGTGCTTGTACTTCATGAAGTACTATAAGTGTGTGTGTGTGTGTGTAAGATGAAGTACAAGTACATACCGCAACTTTATCACAAAGCTTGTACAAGTCAAGCTCTTTAAACTCTTGCTAGAGAAACTGTAAGAAAACTCTAGCCACCAACTCCTCCTACCTAGAAATCACTCCCAACCAAAGCTAGTCATTCACCAAAGATCCATAACAAGCTAGCATACACAATGGCAAGTCCACCTTGGCCTTTCACAAAGCTTGTATCACGCAAGCTCTCCACACTAGCGCTCTTCTCAGCTGTCCAAATTTGTAACTTGTAATTTAATTTTCAGCTTATGTTATCTTCATGAATGAGTAGATTTCAGCCCCGGTTATGCACACTGAATTGACATGACATTAAACTAAAGTGGTTAAGAGATTTAACACATATCTGGAAGATAAAGGAGCTGATTTACTGCTGTAATCATCTGCTGCAATAAAGTATTTTCAGATCCATAATTTGCTTGGGAAATGTCCCTAAGGGATATAACACATTGGCATTGAAGTACATCTGTTCAGTATTTATTTTCTTGAGCTGCCTGGTGAATTGGGTTGGACAGAAGTGAAATATTAGCTGCTGTAATTTAATATTTCAGATTCAGTCCTAAGGCTGAAAGTTCACAGAAAATCAATCTGGGAAACCTCAAGGTCAAGGTGAAATTTCAGAATTTGCATTAAAAGTAAGATTTTCCAAAATTTCAACACATCTGTGCATGCAATAATGGATCTGAAGGAAAACATGGAACCTGGCTATCTATCATTTCAAGGATTGGAATACAATTCAAACAAAAAATATTTATGATATGGACCTTCCGGTACATTGATGAAGACATTATTGATGATATGTAATTTGTAATGATTCTGATATCTAGAGTCTAGACTCTAGATAGTAGAGTGATCACTCATGAGACATTCATGTTGTATGTGATGTTTACCTATTTCCTTTATCTACCTTTGTATAGTGTTCCTTATGCTTTATATTTACTATAGAAAAATACCACAAACAATGTGGAAAGTTTGCAGCAAGTTACATACCAGTTCTTGCTGAATAAGTTGATATTTACTCAGAGCAGCAGCCCGCTCCTCACTTAAAGTTGCAATGGCTGCCCTAGCCTGACAACAAACCAAGAAGCATTGCATCAGCACCCTCACATGAAAAATAATTCAAAACATACATTTTGAAACTACTACTACTACTGATATCTGCTATCTATATATTATTTCCACATCTTTTATTTCATGTTCCTTAAGTGTTACCCTATTTTGTAATAATTCTAACCCTGACAAAGGATCACCAGA
>SNQJ01S0285797.1:0-10870 GCA_010110895.2 Picea sitchensis
GTCTGAATCAAGGGTGAAGACATCCACAAAATTACCTTCAGGATGAGATATGGTCACTATGATTTTGTGGTAGTACCATTTGGATTAACCAATGCCCCTGCCACTTTTATGTGCTTGATGAACAATGTGCTCATAAAATTCCTAGACAAATCTGTACTGGTTTTTATTGACGATATATTAATTTACTCCAAGAATAGAGAAGAACATGAGGAACATCTCAGACTTGTGCTTCAAGTGCTAAGAGAACATCAACTCTATGCCAAATTTAGCAAGTGCGAATTTTTCCAGAAGAAAATACATTACTTGGGCCATGTCATATCTGAAGAAGGAGTAGTAGTAGACCCTGAAAAGATCAGGTCTATCATGGAATGGCCTACCCCAAAGGACGTTTCAGATATCAGATCCTTTATGGCCTTAGCAGGATACTATAGGAGATTTATAAAAGGATTCTCCAAGAATGGTTGTCCAATCACTGCCCTCCAGAAGAAGGGAGCTAAATTCACGTGGACACAAGAATGTGAAGAAAGATTTCAATCCCTAAAACATCAACTGACCCATGCACCCGTGCTGAAGATCGTTGATCGCGAAAATGACTTCCTCGTGTGCACAGATGCCTGTAAAGAAGGGCTCGGAGGAATCCTTATGCAAGGAGGAAGTGTAGTCTGTTATGAATCCCAAAAATTGAATGAGCATGAAGTCAACTATGTGACCCATGATCTAGAACTAGCCGCCATAGTGCAGGCCTTAAAAATGTGGAGGCATTACTTCTTGGGAAGGAAATTTGTACTTATGAGAGACCACTATGGATTGCGATATCTATTTGACCAACCAAACTCAATGCTAGACAAGCTAGGTGGATGGCCCTTCTTAGTGATTTTGATTTCAAAATCAAACATATCAAGGGAAAGGAAAATAAGGTGGCTGATGCCCTTAGTAGGAGTATGAAAAAAATTCACCTGATAGCAGTGAGCACCTGCGAGACGAATATCAAGGAAAGATTTAGGAATGCACAAGAAACAAACACATTCTTCTAGACCATGACCTTGTACATGGAGCAAGAACCCACAGGGATAAAGTATGAAGGCTACCATATGACAGATGGAAGTATACTAACCTATAGAAATAGATTGTATATTCCATATTGTGATGACTTGAAGAGGTTCATAATGGATGAACTACATAAAATACCATATACTGTTCATCCAGGATACCAGAAGATGATCACAACCACCAGGAAACAATTCTATTGGCCTGGATTGAAGAAAGACATAGCTGAGTACTTAGCCAAATGCATAGAATGCCAACAAGTTAAAGAAGAACACCGACACCCAGTAGAATTATTACAACCTCTACCAATCCCATAATGGAAATGGGAAACCATCTATATGGATTTCATCATCAGATTACCAACATCGACTAAACATAATGATGCCATCATGGTAGTGGTGGATAAACTGAGAAAGTCCACTCATTTTATCCCCATCAAGTCGACTTGCAAGGCAATAGACATCGCCAACATATTCATGAAGGAGATATTCAGACTACATGGTATGCCTAAAGAGATCATGTCTAACAGAGACATGAAATTTACTTCCAATTTTTGGAAATCCTTGATGGTTGGTCTAAAGACCAAATTATTGTTTATCACAGCCTATCATCCTCAAACCGATGGATAGATAGAAAGAGTGAACCAAATATTGGAAGACATGCTAAGAATGAATGTAATGCATCAACCCAAAAAGTGGGAAGATTTCTTGCCACTGGTGGAATTTGCCTACAACAATGGCTACCAAGAGTCCCTGAAGATGAGCCCTTTCGAAGTCCTCTATGGTAGATCGTGCAACACTCCAGTCAGTTGGAGTAATCCTGTAAACAGAATTACTATTGGACTCGACATGTTGAAATAAATGGAACAAGAAGTGATTCACATAAAACAAAATCTAAAGGTCACTCAGAATAGACAGAAAAGTTATGCTGACCGAAAGAGAACTCCAAGAGAATTCAAGACAGGAGACCACATATATCTTAGAGTTAGGCCCATGAAGAGTTCCATGAGGATGGGAGCTTGTGCCAAGTTGGCACCTCGATATTGTGGACCCTTTGAAGTTCTAGATAGAGTGGGACATGTAGCCTATAGGCTAGCACTTCCTCCCACAGTAAAAGCACATAATGTTTTCCATGTTTCATTATTGAAGAAATATGTACATGATTATAATCATATAATTGACTAGTCTATGATCCAGGTGGAACTGGAGGGAGAATTCTTGCCAAAAACTCAATGCATACTGGATAGAAAGGAAACCCCACTTAGGAACCAAACCATTGCATAGGTCAAGGTGCAGTGGAAACGTTTTGGCCTAGATGAGGCTTCGTGGGAAATGGAAGATGCCATGAAACATGCATATCCGATTTTGTTTACTTATGTACATACACGTCATATTGATAGATAGAACATCGAGGACAATGTTCCTTTAAGGGGGAGGGAATTGTAACACCCTGTTTCCCCCAGTCTGTAAAAATATCTATATTGGCCAAGAACTATGGCAAACTCAAAGATGTGAATGTTTGATTTGACGAACCTTTGCATAAAAGGCCGATGAATGTAAATTATGTTATGAATATGTGTTGCATGACTTCTGGGAGAGGTATGTGCTAAAAGAGACCATGATGGCTAATGAGAGGTGGTGGAGGGGACCTAGAATGGTTACGTTAACTTCCACCGAGCCAGTACCGTACTAGTTTATACTTGCTCAAAAACAAAAGAAACTCTCTAACCCTGGAATGGATTTCCCGTCAGAGTGGTAGGTGGGGAGGCTCCTCAAGAGTTAATGAGGGGATGGGGGTGAATCACCCATCCGTAACAACCCTCATAATTGACCACGGACGGCGAAATTCGCGCCACGCACAACCCTTGCAGAAAAAATTGGCAAGAGAGGAAATGTGGTAGAGGAGAGTGCGCGTGACGGGGGATCGCAAAAAAGAGAACTGGAGAAACCATGGAAATGCAGGGAGTTTTGAATACCAAGAGAAGGAGAGTAACCTTCGTCCTAGATTATTTTCCTGTATCATGAGAAGGAGAGTAACCTTCGTCCTGGATTATTTTCCTGCATCAGGAGAAGGAGAGTAACCTTCGTCCTTGATTTCCGTTGAGCTAGAAGTAGGAGACTAAACCTCAAAGCATCATGGTCTAGCTCGGGAGTGGCTAGTGGTATATCCATTTGGAGTCACTGAGCCTACGGTTGGGTGGAAATGAGCACCCCTCTCGATAGTTGCATCATGTCTGGTAGATCTGATAAGTGTTTTATACCTTGTATTTCAAACTAAATATCATGAATACATGCTTATGTTTATATGCCCATAATAATTTATGTGTAGAATGATAGCCTGGTTTTTTAAACTGGAAATAATGGATGCATGTGTATGCTTATATGTCATCATTGGTTTCTGTACAAATGGTTAAGTCTGGGGCATGAGTTTTCTCCACTAAGAATCATTTTGTTTTCTTGATTCTCATACTATTCTGGGAAGGCCCCTCGAGAGTACTCTTCCCTGGGAATCACCTCATAAACCTTGGAAACGTATCGAACCTTTACCTAGAGACTCGACTAAGATCAGGGACGATATCCCAAGAACCGTCTGAAGGTTCATGAGATCTGGTTCTGGAAACATTATGCAAGAAAGGGTATCTCTCTAAGGTCACGGAGTCATGGGAGTTTGAAGCCCCGAGAAGTTGAATTTCGTGATTCAAGCTCAGAAGGGATAGCGAGTCCAATTATAGAAAGAGAGAATACCCTATCGTTTGGTAGATGAACGGTCGGACACCTTTCGGAAATACCCTATATCTGTCAAGACTGATGGATCTAGAGAAGGAGCACCTGCATTAACACCTTGACCCTTTCAGCCTTCGTAAGTAGTGATGGTATCCAGGACCGTAGATCCATGGATCTGACAAAGCTCTATTAACCATCGATCTTAGCCTTTGCAACGACAAGAGAGCAGCATTTCACTGACTCACAAATTGGGGTGGTCAAGGGTAGGACTGCACGAACTCACGATTCGCAAGATCGCGACATGATCGTGGTCGTTGGATCCAGGCCATGGGAGAACCGTGGGATCATAAATTTCGTGGTTATCGCCTATCGGGGGTTCGGAACTTGAGAGAGTTTCTTTTTTACTGTAGAAGTCACAAAGTGTCGAGCACCAAGGGCTCATGCGAACACGTGGCACATCCATTAGGTGGGGACCATGTGGTTGACAGGTGGCGTAACAACAAGTGCCTAGAGAAAGGTGGGAGCGGGTGATAGGTGATGGACACATGTCGCCTGGGAAAGAGTCAACCCATTGTTGACTTATCGTATCTCGAGAATTCGTGAAGGAGGAGAACGAGGGCTCAACACTCCAACTCACAAAGTCGCAAGATGCGAGTAACGCTAGTATTTAGCTTAGGAAGCGGGTGACCGGTGGCAGACACTTGTCACCTGGGAAAGAGTCAACCCATTGTTGACTTATCGTGGCTTGGGGTTTCACAGGATGAAGAAGTTTCACCCTGATCGCTAAGGCCACAAAACACCGAGAGCCAAGGTCTCGTGCGATGGGTGGCAACGACACAGCTCGTGAGAAGAGTACAGCGAAGGAGACAAGTGTCATGTGGGCATCGCTTTGGTAGAGACCACGTAATTTTGACCTCTCGCATCTCAGGATGTTATTGGATAAATCCGTAAGTGCGTACATGAACCAATCTCCCTAGATCCACCCGGATCTAGAACAAAGCAAGACAGAATAATACTCTTTCCCTAGATTTTGACTATTGAATGTACTAGAAGGTAAGAACAAAGGACATACCTTATGATCACTTCATATGGTCTTTGTTGCTCCTGCTTCGCTCCAATGCTCTTGTGCAGTCAATACCAAGACAACACAAACCAACCAAAGTGAAGAAAGCACAATCTATCCAATAGTCAATCTATGTATATGATCAAGGAGTTATACAATAAAGTGGAACTAGATTTATGGGAAAGGGACATATTACTGTATCATATTGATGGAAAGTAAAGATTACAACCTGAGCCTTGATGTTGAAAACTTCCTTTCGATGGCTCTTGACTCTGACACACACAATTGCTCACTTGTATGAAGAATATCAACGACCTTTGATAAATTTGTTGGAGTTCTCTTAGCTGTTGTAGTATCAGTCCTTCACACAATTCTTTTCACTAATTCTCCAATGAATCTCTTACTTGTTTGCCTCTAACCTTTTCCATGAGAATCCCCTCAATATATAGAAGAGAATGAATTAGTAACTTAGATAAGAATGATCCCAAAATATCAGGAAATCCAGTACTTAGATAACCATTCAAATGCCATCTCATCTTTCTAGAAGATTCCCTTCTTTAGAAAGTGTTTGCACCCTAGCTGTTATACACAGTGCGAACTTCTCGCACCCTGTCTTAAGGCAGCCTGCGAGAATCATACATTCTCCCAGGCAACTATACTAGCAGCCTGCGAACCTTCTTCAAAAATGATATTTCTGGAAAGAGAAGAAAGTAACTTTTCTCAGGAGAAAGTTCTAATGAAGAGCCTGAGTGCACCATAATCAATACATCATCATGACGACCAAAATCATGGATAACACAGGATTTCGCAAAGGAGGAGCACGAGGGCTCAACACCTCAACTAGTGAAGTTGCGAGTGGTGCTAGTGTTTGGCCTAGCCTAGGGTTACATGTAGCAGGCGCTAGTGAGGAGGGAGTCATACCCGTATCGTATCTCGGGCATCAGTGTTTGGAGAAAGGGGAGTCGAGAATCTTGACTCCCAACTCGCGAGTTGTGAAAGGTGCCATCACTAAGGCTAGGTTGTGGTCATTTGGGGGAGGATAAGGGAAGGTAGGGTCTGTGCTAGGCCCCATAGAAGTCTCGAGGATTATGCCCCTCGAAGAAAAAGACAAAAAAAAAAAAATCTAGGTTGTCATAGTGGGTGTGTGACAAAGCCATAGTTTTGATGAATCGGAAAATTAGAAAGGTCAGCATTGTGACAAATATTTTGAAATTATGATGTAATTTAGGTATATACAGGGCACTCTATGAGAAAGTGGTTTTCATGTTCAACCCTATTAGTGTCCAATTCTTTCATCCCGTGGTGTTTTGGGAACTATCCAACACCTAGTCTCACTATGAAACTCTTGAGATTGTGTTCTTATTTTAGCAATGTTGATTTGCTTCTTTGTGCTAGTCAAAATCGAGAGATGCTTTTCATCTTTTAGATTAGGGTTGACCACCTCTTTGTAGCGTCTTAATCTTATTTTTTTCTCTAATTCTTTGTCACATCACAGATTCTCTTTTAATTTAGATGTAATAATATTTCTAATGTTATGAACATTTTACATAATGACTTATTCTTGTATTCCCCAGTGATTTAGCCAGGACTTAGAATCTCTATTCCATCCCCATTTGAGGCACTTATAGTTTTGAATAGAGTCTGAAGCAATTTTTGGGATCTTCTTATCATCAATGTTATTTATCTTGTTCTTATACATTAAACACCTAATCATAGTCATGCTCTCAATGGGGGAAAGGGTCACTTCTATGAGGAGGATAGGATATGGTGTATTTCCTTTAATTTTGAGATTATAAGTTATAAAATTCTTTTGGATCTGCTTTATCTTTCTCCATTATTCTCTAAAGATACCATGTCCCCAAAATTCACATCCATATAAGATAAAAGGAGTGACAAGAGTCTCAAAGATGATTTTTTTCTTATCATGTAGCCAAAGGTCCACTAGTTTATAATTGTTTTCAACCCCATAATAAGATTTCCACCCTCCATTTATGATTTCCTCAACACCATAGTTCCAATTGAGCTTGTGACAAATAGTGATTCCAAGATATCTGTATGAAGGAAATTTGTCCAAGCTATTGTTGTCATATACAGAAGTATCATAGGAGATCCTTTTGGATTTAATTATCATAACCTTGATTTTGTCAGTGTTCATAATCATACCTATACTAGAGAAGAAGTCCTTGAGGATTCTTAGTTTCTTATTGAGGTCATAGGGATCCTCACCATAAGAACAATATTATTGGCATAAAGAATATGAATGATGGCTATACTAGTGAGATTCAGGCCGACACAACCTACATCTTCCAAACAATCTTATAACTTGTCAGTGTTTATACCAAAAAGATTAGGGGACATGGGACCACCTTGCTTGACTCCTATATTACAATTAATTTCTTCCAAACGACCCTTAGAGTTCCTAAATTTGGAAATAATGTTCACATACAACCTTATCACAATGGTTCTCAACTCGAAAGAAACGTTTATCTTTTATAGCCTATTCCAAATCTTAGTACTGGGTACTATGCCAAAATATTTTCTAAAATCAATGAACAACAAAGGAGATTGGTTTTATTATTCAAAAAATCATCCATAATGATTCTAAGCATAATAAGGAGGTCCATAGTTGAATGATAGCCTCTGAACCAGTCCTGGCCTTTAACTCTTTTTCCATGAATTTCTAGCCATATGTTGATATTCTTTTCCAAAATAATTGCATATGGTTTTCAACTTAAATGGGGATAATCATAATGTTCCTATAATTAAAGATATTTCTTTTATCCCCACTTTTAAAAATAAGTACAATGAGGCTTTGAGGTCGAGGTTTAGGGAATCCTTTCTTGATTGCTAAATTGAAGAACTTGTGTATGTGAGGAATGAGGATAGGATCCTCAATTTTTAAGATTTTAGCTCGGTTACCTTCGATGTGCTTAGCTTTCCATTTTGTAAGTCACGTAACCCCAAAATTTTATTTTTCTATAGGAAAAAATTCATCCTCTATAGAAACGTTTGGAATGTTGTCCACGATAATAGGGGATTCATAAATATTTTTAAGGTAGGAATTTCAATCCCTCGAAGGAATCATATTATTTTCTTTAGTTTTATGATTTAGAATTTGCCTCTATAATTTATTGGGATCAAGCTTAGATAGGTGGAAAAATTTCTCTTGCTTTCTATTTATGTGGTACTTTTTTTCCCCCTTTTTAATTAGGGATTTGTATCTATTTATCTTATCATTTTTTAAAGACTCATTAGAAGTACTCGTGATGGATTTTATAGAAATTTTACACTCATTATCATACGAAGGGTTGGTTGTACTATTTTTCTTTTTGCATAACACCTCGATAGATATTTTTTTAATAGAAGTAGAGAGGATTGTCCTAAAATTATGATATAGGTATTCAATATTTTTCTTATGTAATATGAGATTTATTTCACTATTTAAGTCCTTTAATAAAAGATCAACTTTATTTTTTTCAAAAAGTAAGTGCCTTTGGTTATTGGAGTCCTCTTCAATGGATATTTTGTGCATGACAGAATTTAGAGTTAGGGTTAAAGGTATATGATAAGATTCAGGCTCATGGTCATTTAAAAGGTCAAAATTTACAATTTGGTTGTATACAGGGATATATGATATCACATAATCCATGACATTGCTACCCAACCAATGGGTACAAGTCATTTGATTATATTTTAGCCAGTGCATTAAACCATTGAAAATTATTATATCTTGACAATTACAAACCTTGACTAGCTATGTTAGCACTGAGAATCACCCCCAGATTGTAGGAGGATAAGCCCAGTACCCATCAAAATGTTTGGTGGATGTTGGTTTTTATGAGGGGAGGTAAAATGGACAAAACTCAATACAAGAATTGTTTTAACACAAAAACTGGACAAGCAATGCACAGGGAAGTGAGGGCCTCATTAACTTCAGTCGGTGATTTGAGTTTGAGTGTGAGAAGAAGGAATACTTAGTGAGAGAGGTGAAAAATATTGTTATGGGACTCTGGATTTCAAGCAACTTAGTGAAGAAAAACTCATGCTTAAGAGCACTCTTGAACTCAAGTTTCTGGCACTAAAATATGTCACAGCAACATAATAATCAAACCTACATTATCATGCAACTACAACAACTCGACTAGATCCTCCATGCCCAAGCCTCTCAACGTAAGGGGAAATAAGATAACAAAGGAACTTACCAAAACTAGTCACAACAATACTATAATCAAACCTACATTACAATAGAACTACAACCCTCGACTGGATCCTCCATGCCTGAGTGTTTTGGCACAATTTTTACAAAGAGATGAGAGAAGTTGACTTCTATTAATGCGACAGTCTCAAGCTTAATACATAACTAGAGAATAACTCAGGCATCAAAATATTACAAAAATAGGGAGCTTTGCTCAACCAGTTGACGACCTTAACAAAATCTTACACTGAGCTATTTATACTCAGACTCATTTACAACTGCTAGAAGTGAAATCTGACCCAACCATCCCGTCTAAAGATTTCCATTTGAATACTTCTCTATTGGACTGTGTGTGAATGTTCCTCGAGCTGACAGTTTTGACCCTTCTGACAGCTCTTCCATTCCTTCTATTTATGGAGTGAGCCGAGGTTTCAACTATTGGCCTCTATCCATTAACTTCTATCTCCTTGAGATTGAGACTAGGCCAGGTAACCAAGGGGCGGCCACTTGTTGCGATTAAATACAATGTCGAATGAGCATACAAATTCGGGGCCATTGGTCTGATCGATATTTGTGACCAAGACGGTTCTACTATTTTGGTGTTTCCACTGAAGCTTATCCGTCCACCAATCTCGGGACTCATTAGACCTCGCATGGAGATGATGCCAAAATTTGGCGTTTAAGAGCCTTGGACGCAGAGCAGCGGATGAGTGACATGTATCTTTGGCCCCTTTCCAACGTGACCTCAGGCTGTGACCCTACGCTTATCCCAAATGGTGTTTCAGGATTTCACGCTTCGTGAGTCTTCACATCACTTGACTCCAGATTTCCCGATACTCGGATTGACGAAATAAATTTACTCAGATCGACGATTGGATATTCTTTGCAGTCGACGGTTGTGATTGCTTCTTCAGAACTCTGAATCAACCAACTCTATGCAATTGATGTTGGTTTCTCTTCATAGGCATGCCTCTCACATGACCTCGGGCTATGACCCTGGCCTTATCTCCTCAAGCGCTTCGGGCTTTAGACTTCATACCTTTTGTATACAGCCTCTGTCAATTCTTTTGAATTATGAACTGCAGATTTCCCTGAATGAGATCTACAACACTCATCATTCACACAAACATGGATATGTTCTCTTCAGATTCTTGCCTTCGGGAATATTTAACACACTTCACCTCACAACTCCCGATTTCTGAATCGTGAACTATCCCCACACTCAGATATCAATGATCCTCCTCAACCAATGATCAAAGGCTTATATCATACCCTCATTCCACTTCTGAACTTCGGGTTTCAACCCTTTTGACAACAGGTTCACCACCTTCTTCCGAATTGTGAACCCTGAATTCTCTCTTATCAACCATGAGGGAAAAAACCTAAGAATGGTGCGCGGAAAAAAGGGAGACGGAGCAGGGATGTAGACTTGGGTATTCACAGCAAACACATATGACTCCTGAAAACTTCATGTGATAACATTTGCCTCCATAGGGGATGGCATGCTCCCTGTGAGCTGCCAAGAACGTGTAGCTTCAATGCCTTAGCTTTGCATTATGGATTCTCTTAATCAAAATAAAAATAAAAATAAGAAAAGGGAGTGGTAATTACAATGGTGGAACGTCGATATCAGCCTAGAAAAAATATTTTTTCAGATAGTGCCCATTGATAGGGCCACCTAAAACTTCGACATCCTCGAAGTTCTGCAATTTATAAGTTTTGTTTGACAATACCTCAGAAATATTGAAGGTGTTATCACTCCAAGAAACCCTTTGTGGTTGCAGACCAAAGGTGCTTGGTAACTTAAGAAATAAATGTTTTTGTATTTTGTAAAGATGGATC
>SNQJ01S0285799.1:0-10982 GCA_010110895.2 Picea sitchensis
ATGGTATGATTTTGACTTGTTTGCAGCCTTTACTCTTCATTCCTTTTAGAACTAGATGCTCCTTGATCATCAATATTTAGATTACCCATCTCCCTTTGTACTTTTCCAAAAATAATTTCAAGGTCAGTGCATGTTTCAATCATGATTTCCTCCATTTTTGTAGCTTTGATCATTACTTCTTCCAAAGTATCAATTTGGGCGACTCTATTAGAAAAATTCACGTTTGGTGGCATGTCATTCTTATAATAAACAATTATAATTGGATCATTGGGCCTTTTACCTTCAAGAATCTTGATCATGGTTTTATTGAATCTGAGATTAAAGTCTCTTATCCTTTCATTCTTTTAGACAAATATGACTAAAATTAGTGAGAAGAGTATGATACGCAACCGGGGGAGTGAACATAGTCAGGAACATGGCTTTGAGATCATTGAATTAACCAATTGATCTAGTGGGAAATGTTGTGTACCATTCATAGGCTTGGCCCGACAAAGTTTGAAGAAATAATCCTACCATCACATTGTCATGCTCCATGAGATGGAAATCACAAACATCCATAAACAAATCCACATGTCTTTTAGCATTGATTGTTCCATATCCAGAAAATGCTTTCAAAGTACCTTTAGGAAGAACAAGGAGCTTGTGTTGTTTGCCTCGAAGATCAAGGGGGGATTCTCTTATCCTTCTCATATTTCTAAATCGTTGTCTTTCTTAATTTCTTCTATCCTCTTGTCATCCTTAACATCTTTCTTCGTTTCGTTCTTCTCGTCTTTGTTCATGTGGTTCTTCACGTCTTTCTTCATTTATTTCTGCCATGTCTGGAAGCTTCTCCTTTTCGTCAAGAATATTCTTTTCACTTTCTGAGGTATGTAGTTGCTTACTTTTGCTTCTAGTGATTGGTCCTTTGTATTTGTCCAGCTTTAATTTTGGCCTTGCTCTTGTGCTCTTCGAGCTCATCTCACGTTTCTTCAATCTTTTCTTTTGTCTCTCCTTTGTCTTCGAATAATTTCTCTTTCTTTTTATTGAACTAGTGTTTTCCAAAACCTCGCTAATTCTTCTCTAGTTTCGGTTGTTGTTATTGCAATATTATATAGCTGATGAAAAATACTTCGTTGATTATTTAATCAAATTTTTAACTAGGGCTTGTTAGCCTAAGGAAAAGTCATGTAATTTTAGGATGCAAAACCAGATCTAAATCTTCAACTCATTCCCCAGTATGGTCACCAAAAATGTTGATGCTTGAATCCATCAAGACTGAAACAGCAACCTCACGAGGATATGAATCCCACTTCTTTTTTATAGAGGTGGTACTCCTCTTTGGCTTATGATATTCTTAATAACTTCAGATCAAGAAAAAATATAGGACCTTAAGATAGTCCAATATTGTATGCTCAAAGAAAGATTAAAATGTTGAAAAGTAAAAAGTTTTATAAAGGATCATTCCTGAGAAATGGACCAGGAATTTCACACATCACACATTTCAGAAAATAAACAAAATTTCCTCACATCCATCATAGTAAAAATAAATATTTATGATCACATCAAAATAAAAGAAGATGGTTCGTACGCATAAGAGATTTTTATAGAGTAAATACTTGTATAGCTCAAAAGAAGATTATGATAGATTAATTTCAAATACTTTATACTAAAAACTCGGAGTTATAAAATACAGTCAAAACTGATCTCGAATTAGTTCTCTGTGATTTCTCAAAAATAATAAAGTTTGTTACAATGTTTTGAAATTTAAAGGCATTTGTCCAAAGGACTGGGATTGGGGCTCCCGCAGACCATAAAGCAAACATATACAAGAAGATAAAACATAGAAGGAAGAAAGTGGGTGGATGTCGAACAACAGAATATGGAAAGAAGACAAAGAGAAAGTTATTAGGATTCAGTTATACGTTTCTATTCAAAAAAGAAGAATAACTGGATGAAAATCGATAAAGAAAGAAGCATGTGATCAACATGGACTTACTATGATCGTATCTCTCTCCCTCATCATTTCTTTGGTGTTGCTTCTTTTATACTCTTGTTGGTTGCGGTTTGATTAGCGGTCATAAATGCCTCTGCTGGAATTTCGGAGATCTTGGTGATTGAGTCATTCAACCATTCTTGGATGAAGTTCCTTAATGGAGAGACGGTTACTTCTTGTTTTATTTTAACATTAAACAACTCCTTTTCAATTTACCTAAGGTCAACAGATAAATTTTGTAATATCTTTTCAATATCTTCATTTTTATTTATGTACTCGACAAGCCCCAGCTATCAATGTCATCATGTGTAAATTCAATCATATTATCAAACTTTTCAATAGATGTCCTTTTAATTCTTCAATTTGTTCTTAAATTTTGTCGATCTATAAGCATAGAATTTGAAATATATTTAGGATCTAGGACTTTAATGGTCATTCCAGTGATATCCAAATCAAGGATTTTTTTAATATGCTTCATTATTCCTTCTTGACAAGTCAGTCAATTGAGTTATCAGACCCTTTAACACGTTAATTATTTCCATCCAACAGGATTTTAGATGTTTGATGTGGCTCGAAGAAGGTAGATTTTCTTTCTTTCTTGTTTGCTCTGTCATTATCGAAACTTTCATTGTAAACATCACAACTTCATTTGTATAGAACCCTTCAACGTTTTTCAAATCCAAGTTTAAATACTCCTTGGTATTCTGAAATCTTAAACCGAGAGAAGCAAAACTCTTTGTCATATCCCACAACTCTACAATCAATAACATTCTTTTCTTAATATTTTGTTCGACAAAGTGTCGGGTGGCAATAATTAAAATTGAAATTCCTTTGACCCCTGCACTTGGTTCAAGGTTTTCTTGAAGACTTTTTCCAGGACGAATCATAGTGACAGGCTAAGCTAGAATAGGGGGAGGCATGAGGGTTGTCTCCAATTCTTTAATTCTTTCTTTCAACTGGTCATTCTCTTCCTTCATGTGCACAATTGAGACGTCAAGTGCATCCCCTGTAACTTTATGAATAGATGATAATTTGGAAGGTAACATATCTTGAGTATCAATGGTAGACCGTAGCTTCCCGCTCTTTCTCTTTGTAGTTCTCTCAAAAACTAATCTCTTAGATTCTTTATCAAAAGATGCATTTTGTACAACCAACATTTCCTCATTAGAAAATGTCTCATCGTGTATCATGAGTACGAAGACAGGCTATACATTTTCTCGAGCTGATACTTCTACATCTGGGAAAGTAATGTTTTCAATATCTACATCCAAATCCATGTTATCCAATAACAAATTGTCTTCTTGATCATGTGTTTCATTCCCCTCCTGTTGTGAATTAGTCATTTTTCTTTTGATCTATAATTTATGGGGATTCTCCAGGTTCCCTTTAGGGGGGTTCCTCTCTTCATCATCTCCTGAGTTATTTCTATGCATTTTTCTTGTGTGGGATGTCCATGGCTGAGAATTTGCCTTTGGTAAGGCACTTCTTCGAGAGGTAGCTGGTGACTGTACATTTTTCTCACTCGAGGGTTTGTCTCTTTCTTTATGGTGTTCTGTATTGCTTATAATTACACCGAAGGTGTAATTTTAAGAGAGGGTTCTTTTCAACCCTTCGTCGTCTTTCCGCATCCTACCGAAGCATGACACGTATGGACTCTAACTATGAGACTTCCTCTATGTACTCCTTTTCCACATCCTATCGAAGGGTGACACGTATGGATTGTGACTATGATACTTCCTCCTTTCCTTTCTCATCCATACCCTGTGTTGCTTCTATCTCCCTTAGTCATGCTTTCCGCGAGGAAATGAGCTGAGTTGAGTTGAGAGAACAGTTACGTTCGGCTCCTCACTTCAGACGTCTGGACATCAATGGTCCTCACTTCAACTTTATTTAAATGTTTGACTTCTTGTGTACTTTGGACATCAACGGCGGTCTTTCATTTCAAGTTTATATGTGTGCCTTTATCCAGCTAAACGAAGTTTTAATATAAATATAATAAATATTTTAAATTCTATTTTCATTATAAATTTAATTATAATTATAATATTGGAAAAATAATAAAAAGTATAATGTTTTTAATTTTGAAATAATTGTAAAAAAATAATTTATAATTTAAAATTTAAAAAATTAGTTATTGCTTATGAATCTTGAAACACATAACAACAATATTTTTAAATTACTTCAAATTTCCATTTTTAATTTTTTTTAAATATACTATTACCGTTCCTAGCTTGTTCTTTGTTGTCCAAATAATATATAGCATTACATATACTCAATTTCCGAGTTTAATTTTTGAAGAACATTGTCGAAGCTACTGGTTATTCGAGTTTTGAGGGGCTTCAATTTGTGTAATTAGTTTTATACTGAACAATTTTTTGAAGAAATAGTTGAAGTTGCAGTATGTATTGAATTTAAAATATCTGAATGTCAAATTGTTGTTTGAAAATGACTAGATCGTCTATGGTTCAAAGGCCTGGCAGCGCCCTGCCATACATCAACGTTGCCATTGGTTAACCGAGGCTCCATTGGCAGGTTGGGCTGTTAGAGTCGTATGAAATTAATTTAGCAGTTTATTCTTGTAACGAATCTCCTTGCCAATAATTTGGCAGATTTTCCATAAATAAATAAAAAAATAAAAAATAAAAAATAAATAATATTTTGATAATGAAATTTCGCAACTTGCAACTTGTAATTCTGACAATATAAATGAATTGTTATGTCTTTAATCTATAGAACAACTCTATATTGTAACTTAAGCAACCAAAATAATAAAAAATCTTAAAAATTTACTTAAAAACAAAAAAATGTACTTGGAAAAAATCATCAAAATTCTTAAAACATTACTTAAAAGTAATTTTGTTTGGAAAATAAGCTATGTTTGCTACACTAACTTACCCTACTTCTAAATAAACATGAAGGTTATCTGAAGGATGGATAATTATAGTCAAAATTGTTTGCTCCTCACAAAGCGTATGGATAATTAAAGTCAAAATTTTGTGTTCTTCACAAAGCGTGATAAATAAATGTGATTTCAAATTATTTAGATTTTGTTTTCTCTCTAAATTTCCCCAGGTGACATTGATCGGCCATTTTTTTAGTGTGGGGTTTGCTTTTGGACGCTTGATATATTTTCAATCATTGGAGTCAACTGAAATCATTTGATGCGCCCAACCAGCCAGTCCACTGTGTGGAGCTATATTTTAATTTGAATAATAGCAATCCCATACTATCAGCGTTCATTCCATAGACATTGAATTGTTAATTCAAGGCCTAATACATCTTCGTGGGATTTGGAAACTTTGAAAGATTACTAATCCCGTTCACAACAAAGAACTAATGTTTATTCCTACATTCTTATTCATATTTATATTTCTTATTCAAGCTCGTGTTTATTTATACTCACATGTTTTTAAGTCGTTATTTGTTTATGTTGTTAATTGTTATATTGTACATGTTTTTACTTGATTTTTTTTTATGTAAGTTGCTGTTTTATATTTACATGTTTTATTCAAGGTCGTGTTTATTTATATTTACATGATGTTTTTACACGTTTATGTTGTTATTTGTTTTTACATGTTTTATTTATGTTTTACATGTTTTTACTTGAGTTCTCGTGTAGGTTAATATTTTATATTTTATATTTTATATGTACATGTTTTATAAGAATGGAAGTTAACACTTTATAAGTTATGGTATAAATGTTTTGGAGCAAAGAAATCCATATACTATTTATATATTCGTTTATTTGGTAGAAATGTGATGTTTGTAGTGTTTTTTTAACATAGTGAAATATGATATTTGTAGTGTTTTTTTTAATTTCATGTCAATTTAAGAAAGGTTCATTTTTCACTAAATTTGATGTTATGATAGACTTTGTATAAGATCGAGAGAATAACTTTGAAAAATAGTAAATAAATTAGAAATAACAATGGTGTAGAAAAATGATTTATTAGTTACAAAACTAATATATAAACTCTATGACACCATGACAAAGTAGTATCGTTATATTGTTTGAAATGTGTTTTTATTTTAATCTTTTTTCCATACAAGTAAAACTATTCAATCTTGTGTTGATTGGAGAAAGAGAAATGACACTAAATAAATTTAAATATTATACCTTGCATTTTAAATAAAAATTTAGGATATAATAAACTAGCATACTCCCTAAACGGGTGAATGTGACTTGCCTACCTTCTGATTGGATTTGTGAGTTGTGTCTCCCACATTGTCGTCCTTATCATTTCATATACACATTTCCTTATCTGTATCTACTATTTTCAAAGATTGTTGCATTTGTTGTTTGTTAGCAGTTTAGTATGGAAGCAATTATGAAAATTTGGAGATAACGACTATGGAAGTTTTTTTCCGTATTATTTTCTTGCGAGTGGAATAATGGTCACATGGTACTCCATATTTCTTGTTGCATATTTGTGGAAGTGTAATGGTATCATTGCAATAATGGAATCTTCCTCTATTGCATTCCTCCTCGCAACTAACAACATGGTGCTTCACTTTAAAATGCACAAAACAATCCACAATATTTGTTCTCATTAACCTAACAGAATAAACGACACCTTTTACCCTTCTTGGTCATATTCATGAATCTCCTTGTCATATTCCCAACCTTTACCTTTAGTATATCGACAATGAACTAACCAAGAAATCCAAAACTATATGATCATCAATCGGCTTAATGTCATTACAAGTTGTTTTCTTGCAGATACATAGGGCTACTTATAACATAATGGTTCTCTTGTAGTATGTATTCCTCTAATTTACAAATAACTAGAGGCAAAAAGAAGAAAAAAAGCCAAAAAAAAAACATTAATATAAGTTAGGAAACCAAAATTAAAAGGTATATTCATTAAACATTTGGACTTCAAAACATTGTGGAACATAATTGTACCTCGAAACGTTAGTGAAACATAACAACCAACAACACATTATAAAAAAAAACGTTGTACTTTTCTTTTACAATATATATATACCTTATATTCTCTTCGGTGTTCCCTTCCCCCACTTCAGGGGCATGCTAGTAGTCTCTATATATCCATAATCTTTGTCGGCTTCTTGGTTATTAGGATTGTGGCTGTCATTTTCTTCTACTCTATTGAAGGCTAAATTTAAAAGTGCAAGACTGAGCCTAACTGAAAGCAAATGATTATAAAAAAAGGTGATTAGGGTTGAAATCCTTGATTTCCTCTGTGAGTCTTGGGTCAGAATGATCCAAAAAAGCAACATATTCATCTATTTTGGAAATTCCCCGAACCAGAATTTCACCAACTTTCCACAGGAGAGGTATGAACTATTTTTTTTCCTTTTTTCAGAGAAAGTATGAAACCGAAACTTATATTGCCTAGCTATCTCAATGATAAACAGATTATCATATATATAATTGGGAAGGAAAATAGGTTTCTCGATAGAGCAGAAAACCCTGATGACATTATAATCTTCCATTTTCTCAAGAATTTATTTTCCCTTCAAAAAAGCCATTGCTTCCATTGATAGTCGCGAAGTGTCCTCCCCAAATAACAACTTAAATTTAGATACAAATTTTGAATACACCTCATAGAAATGATGGTTGACTCTCTGCCTCCATAGAGCTTGGTACCACATGGTCACAGGGTCCACCTTTATTTTAATTCTTCGAGCAATGTTTAAACCTTCAAAAGTATGACAATATGTGATAGAAAATATCAAATAAGATGATGTATAAAACCTTTTATCAGTATTGAAATTAGTCAATTGTGTAGTGATTTCATTGGAAATCATCTTCACCCAGTCAAAGATAGTGTTTTTATGAACCACGAAATGAAATATATATAATGTCAGTCGAGGAATTGTCTCTATAGAGTCTTAGCCAGCAATTCGAGTAAATAACCAGGCAATTTCTCTATAAGGATTCTTTAAAGAACTTACCTGAATTCTGGGTATGTTTTCAAGCATTGACGTAGGGTCATGCAAATATTCTTGAAGAAGCTCTATTCCGGTGTTCTTTCTTTTTAAGAAATTTCTAGCTTCCTCCTCTTTATAGACTAGGTTCGGCTCTAGCAATTTCAACATTTCTCTCAATATTGAAGGCGCCAATGAGATAGGAGAACTACTCTGCAATGCGATGACCCTTATGTTTTGAATAAGCTTATCGATGCACCAAGTGACAATATCCTTGCATTCAAAGACTTCTGGAACACATCTCGCAAGAACTATTCCTGACGTCCACATTTTTTTGTCTTCTTTATCCATCAATTTTGAATAATAACAGTAGGGGTGAGACCAATGATAATTCTGATATTCCCTAGAAAAGAGGTTCAAAGTATCCCCATATAATGATTGTTTTCTCATGGTTGTCCCATCAGAGTTCGCCATCTTTTCTTGAAATATTATTTTGCACAGTAAAATGAACTTGAGTTAGATTTATTTTTACGAAAACATTAACTCAAAATAACTATCACTAGCCTCGATATTAGCATCTTTAATTAACGGCCACTTCACAATAAAATTGGTAGTTGGATTTGTAGGGATAACAATAAATGTGACATCGAAAAATGTGAAGGGACAAGTAATGGCGGAGAATCAAGGTTGGAAACTAGTATGAAAAGGAAGATCCACAAGCCCGAAGGTTCACAAGTTCAAAAGTCTGAGTGCATGAAATGGATAAGTATTGGAAATTGTCGAGCAGACAATGGAGAGAGTGGAGGTGCATCATGTAGGTCTGCAAGTCCGAAATCCCAAGGTGAAAAAATATTCCAAGTGTTGGACAGACTTATTGTCATTACAAGTTGTTTTCTTGCAGATACATGGGGCTACTTATAACATAATGGTTCTCCTGTAGTATTTATTCCTCTAATTTACAAATAACTAGAGGCAAAAAGAAGCAAAAAAGACACAAAAAAAACATTAATATAAGTTAGGAAACCAAAATTAAAAGGTATATTCATTAAACATTTGGACTTCAAAACATTGTGGAACATAATTGGACCTCGAAACGTTAGTGAAACATAACAACCAACAACACATTATAAATAAATAAAATTGTACTTTTCTTTTACAATATATATACCTTATATTCTCTTCGGTGTTCCCTTCCCCCGCTTCGGGGGCATGTTAGTAGTCTCTATATATCCATAATCTTTGTCGGATTCTTGGTTATTAGGATTGTGGATGTCATTTTCTTCTTCTCTATTGAAGGCTGAATTTAAAAGTGCAGGACTGAGCCCAACTGAAAGAAAATGATTATAAAAAAAGGTGATTAGGGTTGAAATCCTTGATTTCCTCTGTGAATCTTAGGTCAGAATGATCAAAAAAAACAACATATTCATCTATTTTGGAAATTCCCCGAAGCAGAATTTCACCAACTTTCCACGGGAGAGGTATGAACTGTTTTTTTTTCCTTTTTTCAGAGAAAGTATGAAACCGAAACTTATATTGCCTAGCTATCTCAATGATAAATAGATTATCATATATATAATAGGGAAGGAAAATAGGTTTCTCGATAGAGTAGAAAACCTTGATGACATTATAATCTTCCATTTTCTCAAGAATTTATTTTCCCTTCAAAAAAGCCTTTGCTTCCATTGATAGCCGCGAAGTGTCCTCCCCAAATAACAACTTAAATTTAGATACAAATTTTGAATACACCTCATAGAAATGATGGTTGACTCTCTGCCTCTATAGAGCTTGGTACCACATGGTCATAGGGTCCACCTTTATTTTAATTCTTCGAGCAATGTTTAAACCTTCAAAAGTATGACAATATGTGATAGAAAATATCAAATAAGATGATGTATAAAACCTTTTATCAGTCTTGAAATTAGTCAATTGTGTAGTGATTTCATTGGAAATAATCTTCACCCAGTCAAAGATAGTGTTTTTATGAACCACGAAATGAAATATATATAATGTCAGTCGGGGAATTGTCTCTGTAGAGTCCTGGCCAGCAATTCGAGTAAATAACCAGGCAATTTCTTTATAAGGATACTTTAAAGAACTTACCTGAATTCTGGGTATGTTTTCAAGCATTGACGCAGGGTCATGCAAATATTCTTTAAGAAGCTCTATTCAGGTGTTCTTTATTTTTAAGAAATTTCTAGCTTCCTCCTCTTTATAGACTAGGTTTGGCTCTGGCAATTTCAGTGTTTCTCTCAATATTGAAGGCGCCAATGAGATAGGAGAACTACTCTACAATGTGATGACTCTTATGTTTTGAATAAGATTATCGACGCACCAAGTGATGATATCCTTGCATTCAAAGACTTCTGGAACACATCTCGCAAGAACTATTCCTGACGTCCACATTTTTTTGTCTTCTTTATCCATCAATTTTGAATAATACCAGTAGGAGCGAGACCAATGATAATTCTGATATTCCCTAGCAAAGAGGTTCAAAGTATCCCCATATAATGATTTTTTTCTCATGGTTGTCCCATCGAAGTTCGCCATCTTTTCTTGAAATATTATTTTTCACAGTAAAATGAACTTGAGTTAGATTTATTTTTACGAAAACATTAACTCAAAATAACTATCACTAGCCTCGGTATCATCATCTTTAATTAACGGCCACTTCACAATAAAATTGGTAGTTGGATTTGTAGGGATAACAATAAATGTGACATCAAAAAATGTGAAGGGACAAGTAATGGCGGAGAATCAAGGTTGGCAACTAGTATGAAAAGGAAGATCCACAAGACTGAAGGTTCGCAAGTTTGAAAGTCTGAGTGCATGAAATCGCTAAGTATTGGAAAGTGTCGAGTGGACAATGGAGAGAGTGGAGGTGCATCATGTAGGTCCGCAAATCCGAAATCCCTAGGTGAAAAAATATTCCAAGTGTTGGACAGACTTATACATGGGTGAGAGGAGATAATGCAAGTCCGAGAGTCCACAAGTCCAAAAATATGTGAACATGAAAAACGACTAAGCATGGTAGTGCCGAGAAAGGGAAAAAAGAAGGGAAAATAGAAAGTGGGAAAAGGAAAGTATAGAAGGGGGGAGGTAATAAAAGAAGTGTGCAAAA
>SNQJ01S0285802.1:0-10982 GCA_010110895.2 Picea sitchensis
ACAGTTGATTTTCACTTCTACAATAACCCACACTTTGTGAAATCTATTGCCTATTTCTTAACAATTTCCTTGCTACTGCATTTGGCCAACATTGTCGATATCCATAGTGATATTATAGGTCGATGATTCACACTCATTTCTCATTCGTGGAAAATATGTTTTAGATTTGTTACTATAGTGGAGGGTTGGTGAATCTTCTGCATCCATAACTGCTCATTATTAGTTACCATTATTCACACATTGTTTATGGAGTGATCAACAATTAATTCTAATAAAGAATCAATACATATGATTAAGCATTTATCAGATTGATGAAGGCATTAAATCCATTATTTATGTTTTTCACCCAAAAGTAACTGTCTTCATTTCTAATTGTAGTTGTTTCCTTCAAAATTGGTGGCACAGGTCGACCTGTTAGCTGATGAACTGATAGAGGGTTCATACCATCAGTATCAGTCACTCCATAGTCATATTTATAAAACATTGAATCCCTGTCGCAATAAGGATTTCCTTAATAGAAGGCCCTTCCATACAATCTACCTTTTCAGTCAATGTCAGCTCCCAAAACAAAATTGGTAATCTCATCAACATCTATGCTTGAAAATGAATTCAAGAACAAATTTGGTGTTCTCAATTTAATCACGATCCTTTAATTGATTTAAAAATTGCAATTGCCCGAGAATTTGTGAATTCCCTCGGCGGGTTGCTAATTTTACTGGTTTTAAAATTGAAATTGTATGAGCTAACTCCCTTGGCATTATTTGTTTCACTCCTTTAGACTAGCACTTGGGCGTTGTTTGACATTCTGATAATTGTTGTTCAACTATAATTTGGCACTCTTGGATGACGTTTCTCCTCAATGACACCCTGTAATGAACCATCCATGCCTCTTGACAAATTGGATCTGAGTGTGTGACATAATATTTGTGAAACCATAAAAAATTGTTCTTCCCTTCCAGCGTCCTATTGCAACAATAAGTTTCTTACTGGAAAACACTTTTAATGTGTAGCAATTGTCCACATTTTCTTCATCTTTTAACATGATGATACAACACCCAGGTACTAAATTTGATGGTACTGTTCAAAATTCAAGATCTTAAAGGCTGCAAAATACACCGTCTGAGATGGAAACAACAATTTGAAATATTCTTTGTTGTTTTTAACTTCTTCCTGCCAAAACCGAAGTGAAAGAAACCAATGCCATTCGAGGAGACCACATACAGCTGGAGTTTCTGAATATGATTGAACTTTCGATTGAAATTTATGTGTGAGAGCCAAGCAATTTTGTGTGTAACTCAGCAATCCGTGGGATATTTTGTGTGTTGTTGAGCAACATACCCCGAGTTGCTACTGTTTGATTCACTGCATTCTGCACCATCGCCATAATCCCAATTCTGTTTAAAGTTCTCAGAGTGAACGCAATCGGAATTAGAGATACATATGCTTGTTGTCCACCAGAAACACCATTTCCTTTGTTGGGCAGCGAAAGAAAAACATAGCATATAAGAGAGAATAAAATAAGCAATATGAAACACACATTAAACCAATCACATCATTCATACACTTGACACAATGATTTATGTGGAAACCCAAATCGGGAAAAAACCACAGGCAATGATTATTGGTCTTCTTCTTATTCAAGGGAGAACTAGAATAGACTTCTTAGGCATACAATCATCCTCTCCTCACACACTCACTGCTCTGCTCTATTCCTGTGTGAATGTGGCACAACCTTCCCTACTCCTCGGAGAACGATCGCTCCCACCATGACCTTCTCTAATCTCTGGCCCGAAAAGCGTTAATGCTCCTCTAATTCCCCATCGAGAATTCTTCACCCACAACACTTTCCAATGATCTCCCTTAACAATCGGAAAATCGGAATTCGCGATATCGCGAATTCGATGCTCACGTGCCTTATGCCTCACGAGTCCCCGAAACCCGACATGGGTCAATCGTTGACTTTCTCCCTTCTATTATCGGAGTTTTCCCTATCGGGATATCGCTACTCGTGATGTCAACACTCTGAATTTTAAAACTCTGAACCCCGATGTGTCGACCCTCCGATACAATGCCACCAATACTCCGCTAGATTTCGGGGTCCCACACTGCCACATCACCTTCGGGATATCGTGGATCACGAATCCGGCATGCAAGAGTTCTCTATCGTCGAGAACCCCGATTCTCCGAACCCCGATTAGATGGGATTCCTTGACACGTGTCCCCACGATCAACGATTGTGATCCTTTCGGGATATCGCGGATCGTGATATCGTTACTCCTGTTCCAACGGCTTGGTGCTTCAACTCATGATATGCCGATATGCGATGGAACGTGCAAGTCTGATGGTTCCTATGAACCCAGATCGACGACTCTACTTCCTCCTGAGCTTCGAACATATAAATGCTCAAACTGTAAACTCCGTGCACCTTTCAAGATCTGATGGTCCTTGGGTTCTCATGGAATCTCTCCAGGAGATTTCACCCGTCCATTCTTCCTTTGATATTCCCTACGAGATGAATCAAACGCTTCCTCCGTGAAGACTTGTTCAACCACTCGCCAACCTCTGGAGCTTCTCTCGGGCTTTCCACAACAATCCTGCAATTCTCCTCCAGTGAACTGTAGGCCTATTCCTCCTGAGCTTGTCTTCGCTTCACAATTATTTATGGGGACTTATTGCACACACTCCCTGCGGCAACTCTTCGAACACGACTAAGTGTTGAAGTTTCCTCGACTCTGCACGCTTACCTGCAGCAGCAGTCCTAATTCCCTTTCGCTCAGAATCGCAACTCTGAGTCTTCGTCCAGCCTATGCACGTCTTGCACGGCTTCAGTGCCAAGTCTGCACTTTTGAGAGCTTAGAACAAAAGTTACCTCTATCTGAACCCTGCAGTCGTGCACTCCTTGCGGACAAATTCAACTGCACCCCTTGCAGGAATTCTCTGGTTCAAGATAGAGAAACAATTGAAACGAATTCCTTACTCTCACAGATTTCAATCCAACTATGAAATCACATACACAGCATATAAAAGCAAATGCATGACAGAAAACAAACATTCATGAGAACATAACCAACACACACAGAGAAACAACACTAGCCATGAAATTGAATCAAAGACTCTCTTCTATTAATTCAAAAACATCTGTACATGGGTGTTCTTCACAAATTCTCTGCTTGCTCCTTCTCTTGCTCCTGAATGCTGCTTATTTCTGAATTATTGTTACAATGTACAAGTGAGGGTGTCTATATCCGTTTCCCTCTTGGATTCTAAAGCTATCAAATCTACAATTAAATTTCTATCTACCAACATTAAATCTATTAAATGCCTCCTATCTACTAAGGACGAGAGCTTAAAGGCTCAAAGTCCCCTTTACAATACAAGTGCGCTTCATTAACTCTACACATTAATGTTTGGTGCAACAATGTCAAGGTGCAATCCAAAAATAAATCATGTTGGTTTGTCCAGTTGTCTCCCGTTTTCACGCTGGCTCGCTTGACGTGGGCGATGCTCCTACATCATACTCCCTCGCTTGAAAATTTTCATGGGCTCCTGTCCATGAGCTCCTGCACGGTTTGTCCATGCTTCTGTATGATTGTTTTGCTTTCCCAGCTGGCATCTTCCACTGGGTGATTCTTCCACTTGACCAGATATTCAAAATACTGCTTTCGCCTGGTCTTTCTGCCCACTCGTTTATCCAGTATGCACTCCATCTGCGGTTTTTCTGCTACTGGTAATTGCCTCTGCCACTGGATTATTGGTTCCTCAGTTCCAGCCTTTGCTTCTCCAGCCTTGTATGGGTATAAATCTGAAACATTAAATATCAGAGATATCCCGATATCATCCGGCAACTCAATCTCATAAGCATTCTTGCCAAATTTCTTTAGGACTCTGCATGGTCCGATTTTCTTCATCTTGAGTTTGTTGTATGTTCCCCTTGGGAACCTTTCCTTCCTCAAATGTGCCAGAACAAGATCTCCAACTTCAAACTGAAGTTGCCTCCGATGCTGATATGCTCTGCGCTTATACTCTTGATTTGAATCAATCAATCTTTGCTTCACCTGACTTTGAAGTTCCTGCATCGCCTCAGCGAATTCTTCTGCACTAGCACTGCTAGTCGCAGTCTGCTCTGAATCTTGCAATTCAGAAACTCCTCTCGGTTGTGTTCCATACACAATCTGAAATGGGATTTTTCCTGTACTCCGATTCACAGAATCGTTGTATGCAAACTCTGCCTGTGGCAATATGTTGTCCCGGTTGCTATGGTGTTCTGTCACCAAGCTCCTCAGCAAGTCTCCAAGACTTTTGTTGACCACCTTGGTCTGTCCGTCTGTCTGCGGATGGTAATCTGAACTAAACGCCAAGTTAGTCCCTAGCTTCTTCCATAGCGTTCTCCAAAAATGACCTATGAATTTGGTATCCCTGTCCGAGACTATACTTCTCGGCAATCCATGAAGTCTAACGATCTCTCTAAAAAACAAGTTTGTGATGTGCGTCGCATAGCTAGTCTTCTGAAATGGAATAAAATGTGCCATCTTCGAAAACCTATCCACCACCACAAAAATGGAATCAACCCCTCTCTGCGTCCTTGGCAAACCCAATACAAAATCCATGCTTATCGCCTCCCACGGCCTCTCGGGTATGGGCAATGGTTGATAAAAACTTGCGTTTTTCTTTCTGCCTTTCGAATGCTGACAAATCCTGCACCTGTCAACAAATATTTTAACATCTCCTCGCATGCCTGGCCAAAAATAAGATTTTCTCAACTTTGCGAATGTTTTGTCGTGGCCAAAATGTCCTGCTAATCCACCGCTATGTTTTTCCTTCACCAAATTCTCCCTCATGGAGCAATTTGGAATACACAGTTGATTGCCTCTGAACAAAAATCCATCCTGGATCATGTAATCTATCCATGGGCTCCGATCTCTGAGGACTGTTTTTTCAGCTGCCTCGTATGCCTCTCCGAAATCCGCATCACCTGCATACATGTCTTTAAGATTTTCAAAACCCAATGTTTTGATTCGGAACTCCTGCAGCAATAAACATTTTCTGCTCAAAGCATCAGCCACTTTGTTAGCAGTTCCTGAAATGTGTTTAATCACAAACGTGAAATTCTGCATGTACTCTACCCATTTTGCATGTTGTTGGTTCAAATTCTCCTATTGACTCACAAACTGCAATGCATGATTGTCACTATACAATACAAATTCTTTCGAGATCAAGTAATGCCTCCACTTCTTTAATGCTTGTATGATAGCATAAAATTCCTTATCATATGTGGAGTACTTCAGTTTTGCGTCATCCAGCTTCTCGCTGAAATATGCGACTGGTCTGTCCTCCTGACTCAAGACCACTCCTATAGCATATCCACTTGCATCACATTTCACCTGAAATGTCTTTTGAAAATCAGGCAACACAGGAATTGGTTGCTCTGTGATCTTCCGCTTCAACAAATTGAAGCTTTTCTCAGCCTCCGCTGTCTAATGAAAAGAATTATGTCGCTTCTTCACTGTGTACATCATTGCTGCACTAATCCCACTGAAATTCCTAATGAAATTTCAGTAGAAACTAGCCAAACCATGGAAACTCCTCACCTCGAAAACATTTCTCGGTGATGGCCAATTTTTGATCACGTCCACCTTACTTGGATCCATCTTCAACTCATTCGCTGAAATAACAAAACCCAAATAAATGAGCTCTGTCTGCATAAATGAATACTTCTTCATATTGATCAACAACTTCTCTTGATGTAGCTTTCTCATCACAATGGCCAAATGTTTCAAATGTCCAGCCTTCGTCTTATTGTAGATCAATATATCGTCCAGATATACAACTACAAATTTCCCGATGAATTCCCTCAGGACTTCATTCATCAATCTCATGAATGTGCTCGGCGCGTTTGTCAAGCCAAACGGCATGACCAGCCATTCATACAAACCTTCATTTGTTTTGAACTTTGTCTTCCATTCATCACCTTCCCTCATGCGAATCTGGTGATATCCACTTTTCAAGTCTATCTTTGAAAAATAATTTTCCCCACTCAGGAAATCCATTAGATCATCCATTCTCGGCAGTGGAAATCTGTACCTGATGGTTATCTTGTTAATCGCTCTGGAATCAGTACACATTCTCTAGCCTCCATCCTTCTTCGGACTAAGTACTGTCGGAACAGCACACGAACTTAAACTTTCCCTGATCAATCCTTTGTCCATCAAATCTCGGACCTGTCTTTTGACCTCCTCATTCTCTTGTGGCTTCAATCTGTACGCAGCCTTATTTGGAAAACTGGCTCCTGGTATGAGGTCGATGTGATGACTCACACTCCTCATCGGTGGCAACGAATGAGGTAATTCGTCCACGATGATGTCAGCGAACTCTCCCAGCAGTTCCTGAATCTCATCCGGTAAGTCATCCACTCTTGTGCTAGTCAGGACAATTCTCGGTTTCCTGACCACAAAGAATTGTGGATCTTCCTTCTTCTCCATCTCTGTGAGAAGCTCCTTCCCACTCATGAGAAGTATGGTGTTGCTTACTTCCGATTTTACTTCCTTATCCTTTATCGGAAGCAACTTATGGGTTCTCCCATTCTTCTCCAGTGTATATGTGTTCATCTTCCCATCATGAATCACATTTCAGTCATATTGCCATGGTCTTCCCAGCAATACATGACAAACATCCATGGGAATAACATCACATAAAATCTGATCATTATAATTCCCAATTTTGAATTCAACCAAGCATTGTTTAGTGACACTCACCTGATGTCCTTTCTATAGCCACGAGACTTTATATGGACTCGGGTGCTTAGTTGTCTTCATCTCCAATTTCTCCACCATCACGGTTGAAACAAGATTATCGGTGCTTCCGTTGTCTACAATAACCTTGCATTTCCTGTCCTTGGCCGTGCAAGCCGTTCTGAACAGTCTGCTCCTCTGTACTGAGCTTTCCACCTCTTTCTCAGGTGTCAAAAGAACCTTATGCATCCCAAGCGATCTTCCGCTGTCTGCATCTTATGACTCAGCGTCACGCCTCTGTGCCTTAGTGATGTGAGCTTCTCCTGCGTCTTTCTTTTTCTCCGGACACTTGAATGACTTGTGCCCATTCTTCCCACATGTAAAACATGTGATAACTCCTCCTCTTCCTCTACCTCGACCTCTAGTACGAGGAAGTGTGTTTGCATCAGCATAATCTCCCCGCTGATCATTCTGCTATCCTCTCGACTCAACATATGGCTGCCTCTGTTGTGAGGTTTCACCTCTTTCAACCTTACCCTGAGGTCTCTTCCATTCCTCTTTGGGCTTCTGGGTTCTTTCCTAGGCAAATGTTTTTCCTTTGAGCTGACTTCTGCCTTGCCCTCGCTGTCCTTGCTTTCGACTCAGCTTCTCTTCGGCTTTCAGGGCCATCTGGTACGCATCCTCAACTGTTCGGACGATTACCATGCTCAATTCATCCTGAATGTCATATCTCAGACCATTCAGATATCTCGCCACCTTCTCATCATCGCTCTCTCGATGACCTGCTCGGATATTGAGCTTATAAAACTCTTCGGTGTACTCTTTCACCGTCATCAGCTTCTTTCTCAGGTTCTGCATTCGCCTGAACAGAGTGATTTGATAATCCCTTGGGATGAACTTCGCTTTCATCTTCGTGATCATTCGATCCCAGCTTTTGATCTTCTGCTTGCCTTTGTGGCGTCTATCAGCCTGTAGCTCGTCCCACCATAATGTTGCATGTCCCTTTAACTTAGTGACAGCATGCCTTATTTTCTTATCCTCTTCGATATCTTCATAATCGAAGTAGGTGTCAAGAGCTCTGATCCAGTCCAACAACTCTTCTGCATCCAGGCTTCCTTCATAAGCTGGAATGTCCATTTTGGTCTTGGAACTCATCCTGGAAATGGCTTTGATCAACCGCTCAGTTGATGCATCCTCTGTTGTGACTTCTTCATCATGTCCAGCTTCTTCTTCAACCTCGGAATCACTAAGATCCCCTGCACCAGCTCCGCGTCTTTGTGCAGTCTCCATCTCCTCAAGCCTTGCTCGGAGATCTCTCATCTGGCGCTCCATTTCTGGATTTCCTGTCGGCCTGCCTCTTCTTCTCACCTCCCTGTCTTCTGGGTCAGGTGACTGCCTCTCCCTTCTGGGCGGCATGATGAATTCTCTTCTCTGCTACAGAAAGCAAAGAATTTTCCCGCTCTGATACCACTCTTGCGCAACCTTCCCTACTCCTCAGAGAACGATCGCTCCCACCAGGACCTTCTCTAATCTCTGGCCCGAAGAGCGTTAATGCTCCTCTAATTCCCCGTCGTGAATTCTTCACCCACAGCACTTTCCAATGATCTCCCTTAACAATCGGAAAATTGGAATTCGCGATATCGCGAATTCGATGCTCGCGTGCCTTATGCCTCACGAGTCCCCGAAACCCGACATGGGTCAATCGTTGAATTTCTCCCTTCTATTATCGGAGTTTTCCCTATCGGGATATCGCTACTCGCGATGTCAACACTCTGAATTTTAAAACTACGAACCTCGATGTGCCGACCCTCCGATACAATGCCCCCTGTACTCCGCTAGATTCCGGGGTCCCACACTGCCACGTCACCTTCGGGATATCACGGATCGCGAATCCGGCATGCAAGAGTTCTCTATCGTCCCCACGATCAACGGTTGTGATCCTTTCGGGATATCGTGGATCGCGATATCGTTACTCCCGTTCCAACGGCTTGGTGCTTCAACTCACGATATGCCGATATGCGATGGCATGTGCAAGTCTGATGGTTCCTATGAACCCAGATCGACAGCTCGACTTCCTCCTGAGCTTCGAACTTCTAAATGCTCAAACTATAAACTCCGTGCACCTTTCAAGATCTGACGGTCCTCGGGTTCTCATGGAATCTCTCCAGGAGATTTCACCTGTCCATTCTTCCTTTGATATTTCCTGCGAGATGAATCAAACGCTTCCTCCGTGAAGACTTGTTCAACCACTCGCCAACCTGTGGATCTTCTCTCGGGCGTTCCACAGCAATCCTGCAATTCTCCTCCAGTGAACTGTAGGCCTATTCCTCCTGAGCTTGTCTTCGCTTCACAAGTCTTTATGGGGACTTATTGCACACACTCCCTGCGGAAACTCTTTGAACACGACTAAGTGTTGAAGTTTCCTCGACTCTGCACACTTACCTGCAGCAGCAGTCCTAATTCCCTTTCGCTCAGAATCGCAACTCTGAGTCTTCGTCCAGCCTGCGCACGTCTTGCACGGCTTCGGTGCCAAGTCTGCACTTCTGAGAGCTTAGAACAAAATTTACCTCTATCTAAACCTTGCAGTCGCACACTCCTTGCGAACAAATTCAACTGCACTGCTTGTAGTAGTTCTCTGGTTCAAGATAGAGAAACAATTGAAACTAATTCCTTACTCTCACAGATTTCAATCCAACTATGAAATCACATACACAACATATAAAAGCAAATGCATGACAGAAAACAAACATTCATGAGCACATAACCAACACACACAGAGAAACAACACCAGCCATGAAATTGAATCAAAGACTCTCTTCTATTAATTCAAAAACATCTGTACATGGGTGTTCTTCACAAATTCTCTGCTTGCTCCTTCTCTTGCTCCTGAATGCTGCTTATTTCTGAATTATTGTTACAATGTACAAGTGAGGGTGTCTATATCCATTTCCCTCTTGGATTCTAAAGCTATCCAATCTACAATTAAATTTCTATCTACCAGCATTAAATCTATTAAATGCCTCCTATATACTAAGGACGAGAGCTTAAAGGCTCAAAGTCCCCTTTACAATACAAGTGCGCTTCATTAACTCTACACATTAATGTTTGGTGCAACAATGTCAAGGTGCAATCCAAAAAGAAATCATGCTGGCTTGTCGAGCTGTCTCCCGTTTTCGCGCTGGCTCGCTTGACGTGGGCGATGCTTTTGCATCAGAATGGCATAATATTTTTTTTTAAAAACCCCAACATTGGTCGCTCTAGCGACTAACATGTTCGTCACTCTAGAGACTAACATGTTCGTCCCTTGTATTGCCATTTGGTCGCAAACACCAACATTGGTCGCTCTAGCGACTAACATGTTAGTCGCTAGAGAGACCAATGTGTTAGTCTCTTGTATTGCCATTTGGTCGCAAACTAGGTCACTTGGTCACTCTAGCTACTAACTGAGCCTCCTTCGTTTGACCTTTTTAACTTCAGGTTTGGTCACTCTAGTGACTAATATTCGTCGTTCTACCAACTCAAAGTGGTTTATTGACTAAGTTTGTCAGGGTTGTCTTGGTCACTCTTGCGACTAATATTAGTCGTTAGACCGACTAACATTCCTCGCTAGTCGAACTTTTCCCTATTGTGAATAGGCTTCTTTTCCTAGTCGCTAGACCGACAAAGATCCATGTGTGGCCACTGGACCGACGAAAAAAAAAATCATCTTGGTCGCAAAAACAAACCTATGCCAACGAAACTTCGTCGCAAAAACGTTCAAATTTAATAGTGAATATGTGCATACAATACCAATGTTTCACAAATTCAGAAAAATAAGATCAAGTTGGTTCTTAAGTAAGTATCATTATTGTAACTTAATTTTCTTTTCTCATTAGAATAACTATTTGAAAATAGGCAATCAGTGAATCTTCATACCTTTAAATATGTGCATACAATACCAATGTTTCACAAATTCACAAATGAACCCTAGGTTGATAATAAAATAAATCTATGAAGTAGTTTTCTTTTAAAAGATATATATTTTAGAGATGTCATTTTTGGCATTGTTGTCGGGGAAACACTAAGGAATTAAGGATCTCTAGTTTATACTAATTTAGGATAATATCATATAGAAAAATATTAGATTAGTAGATCGTTAATAAATCTTTTCCTAAATCTTATCCAAATGATTTTGCACACATATTAGGATGCATGAATAGGTTTAGATATTCAAGAGGACTTTTTCATGGTATAGTAAGAGCCACCCAGTCAGCT
>SNQJ01S0285803.1:0-10982 GCA_010110895.2 Picea sitchensis
TTTATTCACTAATCTAACCTAGACACTTTGGCTAAGATTAAATTGTTTAGCCAAATCATTCACTACCCTATCAACATCAAATTTAAAAAGAACTTGGCCATGCTTGAAAGGTATGGACCAAGTTACCATTATTGCATGGGGATTTATTTCGATTCTTTTATGCCCTCCTTTTCTTTTCTTTCTTTTTTCTTTTCTTTTTCTTTTCTTTTTCTTTTTTCTTTTTCTTTTTTCTTTTTCTTTTCAAATTATTTGTAGAATGAAAAATCATTTGTCAACAAAAACACTAGAGACAGATAAAATCTTAGTCACCAGTTGATTCCTATAATTTATAGGGTGATAACAGGAATTTTCCTAGTCTGTGTTGTTTTTGAATGAATACAAATCCCTAGTGTGTCTTTGATATTCTCACACAGTGGAGGATCATGAGCTCTGTTGGTCACGAAGGCTTCTTGGCCTGCCACTAGTTGCACTGGATCCACCCCCGCCATTGCTAAGGCGAAAGGTAGACCAAAGGGTATTTTGAAGCGACCGGGTCACCGAAAATCGCACCTGACCAACCTCTGTTAAAGGACCTTTTGACACCTTTAAAGAAGACGGTCATGGAGGCAAATCATGTCTCTTCTTCTGGGAATCCTAATATTCTCGCCACGGTTGTCGTCACAGGGGGTGTTCCACCTCCTACCCCACCGTCGCCAGTCCGAGCCACCACGGTCTCAACTGCCTCTACCTTGAGCAGTGGTCTGATCCCGTCTTTGGCGAAGGCCACTGATCCTTTCACATAGAGTGCGACAGGCCCTCCGTTCTCATACGAGATGCCTAACTCAGGTACAAGTCTTTTACTATCCTACTCCACTTTGCAGACTTTAGGTCTGGGGGCAGGGAGCTCTAACGCTCCTCTACAAGGACCCATGGGGGGAACTTCAGCTCCTTTTAATGATTTCCCTTACGGGGGAGGTCATATACCTCCTTCATCCCCTTCACTTGGCGGTACCCACCAACAATCTGCCAAGCCAAACACACACCATAGTTCAATTGGAGTAGGGAGTCAAGGACCACCTTCTCATAACATGTCGGTAGGGTCGACACCGTTTTCTTTGTTCGTTGCGTTTGGTAATAACACTTTCTCGTTTGTTGCTTTCCCGACCAGGGGAAACCCTAGTTATGGCCAACCTAATCCTATGCAGGGTACTATTCCTACACAAGGGGCAAACCCAGGAATTTATTTCGCATCAGGACCTTGGAATTCTTGGCAAGGATTAGTTCCCTCATCAAGAATGTCGATCTAGGGAAATTATTTTCACAACCAATGGAACCCTGGACAAGGTGTTATGCCTATACCCATGGGATCGGCATGGGGAAACCCTTCCCAAAGTCCTCCGAACGTATTGCACGCCCAACCATCTACGTCCTATTTTGGGAACCAGCTGATGATGTCTCCTCACACGCAGATTCCGTACGCTAGTCATGGCCATAGTTTTTACCAGAACCCTAGCCAAAAACCCAACTTTTCCTGGCAACCTAGTGCCAGTCAAACTCTAGGCCCCTTTTCCCATGGTTATCACCAACAACCCAAACTACCTTTCCTGGCAACCTTGCATTTTCCAGACTTAACAAGGTTGTTGAATGACCCTATCTGTCACGATCCACGTTGGCCCCCTATGTCGACGAAGTTGCCTTCAGACATACCAAACTTCGAAGCCAAGCCTAACGAATATCCAGGAGATCATGTGATCAGCTTCCATCTTTGGTGCTCGTCTAACTCATTGAAAGACGACTCCGTGCAGTTGTGATTGTTTCAACATACTCTCATTGGGAGTGCCGTGAAATGGTACATTGAGCTCGACCGCTCAAGATACTCTTCCTTCGGCGAATTGGCAATGGATTTCCTAAACCATTTCCAATTACCTATTAGATACGACGTTGGGACATAATTGATGGCCAATTTTGAATAGACAAAAGTGGACCATATCTCTGATCACATATGAGAATGGAGACGCCGGAAGAGTTTAATTAAGGTGTCAGTCCCACTAGCATTCCTGCTCGAGTGGTTCCTTAAGTCTTTGGTCCCACAGTTATCCAAGCACGTCGTGACGTCGTGAGTGTTTTCCGAAGAAGATGCCATCATGAGAGCTCAAAAGATTGAGCTAATCTACTCTCAGTCTGGTTTATTATACAAGATCTTTCCAGATGCACCACACTCAATACTTGATAAAACCAGGCAAAGAGTTGGACCACATGTCGATGGTATTGTTCGTTCAGCATAAACAAAGCCTGTTGAACAACTGACGAAGCAATTGCAGCAATTGTCTATACAACACACAACGGCCAGCTAAACTATTGTTTCGGCTACTCCCCCTACCCAAACGTCGGATGTACACACAGTGAAATCGACCAATCCAAAGGCCATGCAATAGCCTGATGGAAAGAAAAAACAACGAAAGAAGGGCAAGGGGGATAAGAAACCCACTAATAATTTTGGTGGGGGAACACTGAGAAATGAAAGGCAAGGTATCCGTGCAACCTGTGCGCGGAATACCACCCGACCCACCAATGTCCTCGGCTTGCAGAGGCCCAAAATTTTTTGACACAGCAACAGCCTGCCGTGTTAACCAATCTATTTCAACATGGGAAAAACCTAACCCAAGCCTCTACAAGTACGGAAGGGGGCAGTCAAGGACCCTCTCCATTTTCGAACAATCCTGCATCCGCTAATGTGTATATGATGAAGGGTGATTCTTTTATATCGACTAGAGCACATGACTACAGTAAACCAAGCACTTCTGAGAAGGGAAAAGAATCTAAAATCCCATCTCTTCCTCTCCAGATTGAGAAGACTTTGGGCAAAACAATGACACACATCCCAAAATGTGCGTTCAAGAAAGATTCTCACAACCCAAAGGCAAGGGCCGCCCAGAACTATTCTATGGTGGAGGATTTGTCCCAAACCCCTTGTGTGATGTCCTCTTTGGAGGTCCTCCAAAGCTGCCCTTCCTAGAGGAAAGCTTTGTTAGCCACTTTAGGATCTACCGAGACTTGTAATCTGGGTACAATCATGATGGATACAACCGAATTAAAACCTCGTCTGCCTTACAACGTAGCATTTCAGATAGTAGTGGCTTACCCCAAGAAAAATTTTACTTAAAACATTTTTTGCATGGTGGTTGATGAGGGAACCTCGACATGCATTATGTCGTTGGCATGTTGGAAGGCCATTGGCCAGCCCGTTTTGTCTCCGTCACCTACTCTTCTCACTGCTTTCGATGGTCATTCGTTCTGACCACATGGTATCATTCCCTCTTTCCCCGTGAAGTTAGTAGGGAAGACCATGTGCGTCAAGGTAGAAGTAGTCGACTCATCCCTCGACTACAATCTCTTGTTAGGAAGGAGTTGTACTTATGCCATGCAAGCAGTGGTTGCTGCAATTTTTTGGGTCTTGTTGTTTCCACACGAGGACCAGATTGTGACCATTGATCAATTGTCTTTCTCCAGACCTGACCCGTCACTGTGGGTATCCACGGTCCCGATGATTGATAATCCCCAACCAGGTGTAGTCAACGTAGGGGTTGGTTTGTGCCCATCTTTGATGGGTATCTTCGATTACCCGCTCCCTCAAGGCGATGTCAAGTTCATATCCGACCACCATAAGGTTGTTATTTTCCAAGTTTCATCGTTTTGCACATCTTACTTCAATGGAAGGGATGGGGCACCCTAGCATATCCATGCCCTTGTCCGCAGCCGAAGTAGCATACTCTTTAGTCCAACAAGCTTCAGCCGACACCAATCCAACTCCTGCACAAGACTTAGATATGATTCCAGAGCCTATTTGGGCTCAAGGTTCTCTTGTTGATACTGATGCGTTAGACTTAGTCTTGCCCTCCAACGAAGCAATAATTGAAGCAATGACTAGTTGGTCCAAACCCTGGGAAGAACTCCATCACCGATCATACTTCCTCCCAAAGTTAAGAAGAATCGAAGAAGGAGAATTCACCTTAACTATGATTGGATATAGGTCTTTTCCTATTAATCCCTTAGCTACACATGAGGTTTATGTCGAGGGTAATATGGAAACTATCGTTGAAACTATATCGATTAATATCTTCAAAACCACTGGAGTTGTGGAGAATGTTTTTGTCAGAGCTGATTGTTCCCCAGAAGAGATTCAAGTCTACACATATCTTTTTAAAGAATTTTGCGACATTTTTTTCTGGTCTTACGAGGAAATGCCAGGCATTGATCCAAAAATAGTCGAACATGAAATCACAACTTATCCTGATGCCAAGTCAGTTCGGCAGAAGCTTCATCCCTAGGAAAGCAACAACCATTAAGGTTGAAGTCGAGAAATTTCTCAAAGCTGGTTTTATCTACCCTATCCATCTGACCCAATGGGTGTCAAATCTGGTGTCGGTCAACAAGAAACAGGGCACGATTCACGTATGTACGTACTTCTGTGATTTAAACAAGGCATGTACAAAAGATAATTTTCCCACACCATTCATTGACCAGATAATCGATGAATGTGCAAGTTGCGAGGCCTTTTCTTTCATGGATAGTTTTTCGGGATATAATCATATACAAATCAAACACGAAGACCAGCACCAAATGACATTCATTTGTCCATGGGATACATTCGCGTATCGTAATATGCCTTTTGGTCTCAAAAATGCTGGAGCGACCTTTCAACGGGCCATGTCTTTTTCTTTCCATGATCTCAAGCATATAGTCTAGGCCTATTTAGATGATTTAGCATCTCGATCTCGCAAGAGAACGGATCATCCCACACACCTCCGACTTATCTTTGAGCGATGTCGCTACTTCTGAATTCGCTTGAATCCCAACAAATGCATCTTTTGCGTAACGTCAGGACGTTTGTTAGGTTTCATAGTGTCAACAACAGGGATCATGGTTGATCCCCTGAAGGTTGAGGCAATAGTTCAATTGCATCCCCCATGCACAATCCTTCAACTTCAGAGTCTACAGGGAAAGGCCAACTTTTTGAGGTGTTTCATCGCCAACTACGTCGAGATCACGAAGGTCTTTATGTGCTTACTTAATAAATACGTTCCTTTTCATTGGGACGATGCCGCTCAATGCTCCTTCGAAGCATTGAAACATGCCCTCACAATTTCCCCTCTGCTTCGACCACCCAACTATAACAAAGATTTCTTATTATACTTAGATGCAACAGAGTCAACCATCGGCATGGTCTTAGTTCAGGAAGATGATTTTATCTCAGAATATGTGATCTATTACCTGAGTCGAGGCCTCATCGGACCGAAACTCAATTATTCTCATATCAAAAAAATTGCGTTGGCAGCAGTCCATGTTGTTCAACGATTCCGTCATTATGTTATGTTTCGCAAGACCACCGTCATTGTCATTGTGAATCCATTTCAATACGTATTGATATGATGGGTAATAGGCAGAAAGATCAGTAGATGGATTGTCGTCCTCTAGGAATTTGACTTAGATTTCATTTCAGAGAAATCCAAAAAGTCACTGGTCTTCGCAGAACTTATTTTGGAACTTCCGGTCGAGTCAGGTGATGTTGTGCCTGAAGAATCACCTATTCAAGGAGACATGTTTTTGATAGCATCTTTGGACCCCTGGTACGAAGATATTCTAGTCTATATCCAAACTTTGAAGTGCCCTGCCTTTGCTTCTCGTGATGAGTGTCATCGTATACGTCATCAGGCCAAGAATTATCTCGTCCTCGAGGATGCTCTCTATCATTGAGGGGTAGATTGTGTTCTTCGTCGATGCCTCACTCATGAAGAAGCGGAGCTCATGCTTAACGATTTCCATACCAGAGCATGTGGTGGTCATTTGTCTGGGTTGGAAACAACCCAAAATATTTTATGAGCCGGTTACTTCTGGCTGACACTAATCAAAGATTGTATCGAATCAGTCAAGAAGTGCCACCCGTGTTAGATCTTCTCTCGGAAGATGAGGGCACATCCCACTCCCATGTTTCATGTCATCACAGTTGGTCCCTTCACCAAGTGAGGAATTGATTACACTACATGCAACCCTCTTTCAGCAAGGGGGCATCATTATATCATTGTAGTCGTAGACTACTTTACGAAGTGGTTTGAAGCTATGCCAACGTTTAAAGATGATGGAGAGATTACAGCTCTCTTTTTTTTCAACTAGATAATCACAAGGTTCAACATCCCAAGAGAGATTGTCACTGACCATGGAAGTCACTTTCAAAACCAAATGATGACCGAATTAACATCAAATCTTGGATTGCGAAAAGAACATTTGTCACCCTACTACCCCCAAGCAAATGGTCAGGTGGAAGTTGTAAATAAATCTCTTAAGACCATCCTACAACGAACGATCAACTCAGCCAAGTCAAATTGGCATTTGATGTTATACTCGACATTATGGGCTTATCAAACGTCTTAAGACTGCAACTGGTTTTTCACCTTTTCAACTCGTTTACGGGATGGAAGTAGTCTTGCCTAGAGAATGTCAGATCTGTCACTAAAATTAGCAGTCTAGTTACTGCCAAACACTTCTCCACCTGAAGAACGGTTATTATACCTTGAGTGGTTAAATGAGCAGCATCATGATGCATCCTTGGAAAATGAGGCTCACAAACAAAAAGTCAAGTGTCAGTATGATCGGTCCGTTCATCCTTGAATTTTCTCTGAAGGCGACCTTGTCATGGTCTATGACCAAGACAAGGAGCCCCTGGGGGTAGGCAAATTCAAACCCATGTGGTTCAGACCGTTCATCATAAAAGAGGTTCTAAAAAAGGGTGCTTATCATCTAGTTGACTTTGAGGGAAATGCTTTGGTGGAGCCTAGAAATGGGCTCTACCTCAAGAAGTATTACTCATAGGTAGGTCACCTTGGGTAACTTTTGTAACATATGTATAGTCTTTGTACTATTAATTTCTGGTTTCTTTTAGTATTATGGACGTGTCATTTTTTATGTTATATTTTGTCACTGTGGAAGATGTCAATTGAATCAGAGGTGTTCATTGGGTATCCAGACGGTGCTAGCTGGCATACTCGGAGGCTTGCCTCCACAGCTTGGGTAATTTTTACACCTCAGGGATAGTTATTATCTTCAGGAGGTATATGTTTAGGTGACACCACAAACAATGTCGTCGAGTACAGTGCAGTGATTGAGTTGCTTTGTGACACCTTGTCATTTGGTATCTCTTGTCTCTGGGTCTATTTAGAGGCTCAGTTGGTTGTGTCTCAGTTAAATAGATTCTATCGTGTTCATGATCCAACTTTACAGTGACGATTCCTTAGGGTACGTCTCTTAGAACGAAGCTTTGATTATATTACATATTTTCATGTTCCTAGGAGATTAAACCAAGTTACAGATACTCTAGATAATCACATTTTAGACTGGCATCTCACACACATATAAAAAGACCTACACATAAAACATGTAAATACATTTTTTAAAGGCAAATATGATCCAAAAATCCATATATAATATCATAATCACCAGAGTACATAGGTGGATGCAAGCGCCTCAAAAAATATGACCAGTAACGAGTCATGGGGCTTATGCCCTCCAAAAATATATACAAGTAGAGCTATCGGCATGTGAAAAGTCTAGAATAACTAAGGTTAGGGCCTGTGGGCCCTGTTGTAATAATCAACAGTGTGTGCCAAATGCCGAAACAGTCGAACCCACGTCTGTGGTGTCCCCACTACATGAGGTTGCATATATGGTGGCAGATCCTCAATCTTTTCCATGGGGATGGTGCGAGTGAGCGAGGTAAAATTTCTCTCAACTCATCTCAAAACCCTCTCAGCTTCACTGGCTGGAAGCTCTCCTTCTATTGCTAGTCCCCTTGCGGCGATAGGTGTGATCCCTAGCCAAGGATGACGCATGTTCCTCGAATAATCTGCAGGTCACGAGGGTCCCACATTTGCACACAATAGACACATATTTGTCAAATACTCTGGTATAAAAAAATTATATATAACAAAAAGAAAACAACATAAAAACTATATATGTTTCACACANCGCCTCGCTCCTCGCCTGGAGGTACAGGGATCTCGGGATCTCTCGAGAAATCAATCCCAGCATAAGGATAATCCTCTATGGTTTGGATCTACCGTGACAACCAAGAAAATAAGTCATCATCAAAGGACTCATTGGTCCCTCCACCACCCTGTCGTGGCAACAACACTGCCCATCTACAAACCGCAGGAAGAGAGGCCTGATGTCCTCATACCACCACTCAAGGACTAAAACTAGGAACTCTTTCAAAGAATAAAGAGCATAGAATCATCCCGAACCCGAAGTTCCTCTGCGTCCGGAACTGACAATCTGTCAGTTGCCTCTTCGTACAATCCAGTAGTGTAGTTCTCTAGTCAAATATATTTCCATTTAAGAACTGGACTGCATAGTTCATCTGTGCACGGGACGCCTGATGTAGAGCCACAAAACCAATCATCCACCCAATAAGCAACACAATCGCCTGCAGTGATAAACCAGTGATCCTGCTTATTGGCACCTACAATCTCGATCGGTCTGTTCCCGCCTCACAATGAAGTCCTATCAGTTTCAATATATTGTGAGGCCCAGCAGGAAATGTCTAGAAATTGACTGGTTCCCCTTTCCTGGAGAGGCCAATCAAAAAGTATATATCCTCTGTAGTGGACACCAGTGACTACCCCTCTAACATAAAAGCTTCTACGTCATGGTACCAATATTCAACCAAGGAATTCAGTAGCCTAGGTTGTGCTCTCATGAAAGGACACAGAAAGAACTTGAGCAAGCCACATTGCATTAACACCACCACAATGTTAGGGTCTTCCCCAACTAGTGCGCTAATATCTTCGTGCTCTCGTTCTCTCCATTGCAAATACATCCTGCACGGGCAAATTTTTAGAGGGTTAGGCCTTAATTTTTAAACTTTTTTTGCACTCATTGTAGGGTCCACGCAGGCTGTTGTAATGACAATCGTGTGTACACGCGCTCTGACATCAGACAGAGCGAGTGTACATGTGAGCTGTCATAAGAGAGCCTGCGTGGACCTAGAGCTGACCTTTTAGAGGTCAACGCCCCCCCAAAAAACAAAATTAAACGCATATATAAAGAATTAAAAGGCAAAAGGAGATAGTTTATACTTACTTGGTCCAGACGGATGGTCATTTCGTCCACTTTTGCTCCCGGAATCACCACTTTTACCAAAGCGGTTTTTTTTCTCCAAAGTCAATTTCCAAAACAACAATGGTGATAATGAGCTACCAACTTCTATTTATAGACTTTTTGGCCCCTTTTTGTTTCTTTTTTGGCCCCCCTTATCATTTTATTTGAATTGAAAACCATTTAGAGTGATCCAAGAGTTTCTATGGAAAGTTATGTTCAGGTATCAGGACATTTTTTTTGGAGTTTTGGGTCACTTTTGACATTTCGTGGGTAAAAATCTCAGATGGTCAACTTGAGCATATAAGTTAGGTTTCCACCCCTACTTTTGTATCGCGTTGCCTTTATCCCTTTGCCATAGGATCGATCCCACCAGATTGTGACATAGAACCATCATTGTTGCTTTAGAAGTGTCGTGATTTGGTGGTAGAGCTTACCAGAACATGGATGCCCTAGGTAGATCCTGGTTGCATTGTGGTGTTCATGCTGTCACTAATGACTGTAGGCTCAGGAGTCCTTTTAGTTTTTCCTGCTTACGATTTTGAGCCTCATTTTCACGACTCTTTATCACTCTTGACCTCACCCTCGGGACTCCCAAAACATAACATGTCTTATTTTAAGACCTTTTCAGACCCTCTAAACATGAAAATATTGTCGAGCGATCTTGTGGCCTTTCACACTCGTTAAACTGAAATTTGAAGTCACATCTATCCAGCGGTATTTTACCTCTTTTTTGGTCCATACGGTCAACTGTACGAACAAATGTATACTCTAGAGGGTTCAGGTCCCTAGAAGAGTACCCTCAGGTATAATTTTACCCTTTTTTCGGGCCTGAGGGACTAAATTTACGAAAAAGGAACCCCCACAGAGTCCATAGTTAAGCTCTTTTCAGACTCCCTAAAATTGAAAAGATCGTCGAGTGACCTTATTCTTTCACACTAATTAAAATGGTCCAGAAGAACATTCCTGACAGATTCCATAGTTAAGCTTTTTTCAGACTCCTTAAAAATGAAAAAATGGCTGAGTAATCTTGTCTTTATCACACTCGTTAAAATAGTTTTGAATAGACGTCTTGTCGGTGCTAGTTTACCCCTTTTTCGAACTGACTAGACTACCTTCAAAAAAGGTACCCCATTGGAGTCTCCTTTTATGTTTTTCAGACTCTCTAAATATGAAAAACCACCGAGTTTACCTTCTCTGGGCTCGTTAAAATTACATCGAATGACGTTACCATTGTGTGTTTTATTAATTGCATTTTCATATCCGCGTCTTTGGCCTAATTCCGGCTCCATGTTTCTCTCAACTGAACCATCTTAAGCATGCCTTATATGCAAGCCCTATATCACTTTGCCTCTGTGTCTTGACACCTTTGGCCCCTGGAGGATTTTTCCCGAGTGTCCTTTTCTTGCATATGTACCTTTGCCCTGAGCATCCCTATGTTTCGTGTGCTTGGAACTAGTATGTTTACGACACTCGATCCTCCTTTGTAACGTAGCATTATTTTATTCTTTTTCAAGCTTTCCAACATTTTTGAAAAAGACAAAAAAAAATCAAATATACCCCAAAAAGAGGAAGGGAAAAGTATTTTCTTTTTATTTGGCAGCACAATGAGTCGCCCTTGGACAAAGCACATCCTTCCGTTTGTTCGTCAAGCTCTGGGATTTAATACGACCTTAGGAGGTTGTTCTTGCTACATAAAGTTGTGTCCTCCTCTGTTTGGTTATTCTTCCAAACATATGGAGAGTTTGTGTTGCCTCCTGCATCATGAACTTATGTCAAATGCCATGATGCCTACAAGATACCATATATATAAAATATGCAGAACATAAATGAAATGATAGAAATGACAGAATAAA
>SNQJ01S0285805.1:0-10982 GCA_010110895.2 Picea sitchensis
ATTTTATAATTCAGTGAAATATTCGCCAATATTTTACAAGATTATATAATTGACTAAAATATTCGCCAAAAAATTATATATACATTTTATATTATTGATAAAATAGGCTTCAATTTTTCCTGTGTATCATGGGGATTCACCCATTTATTATACATATAAATTTAGGGGGGGTTCTTAAAATCACCTCTGGTTGGGAGGAAAGGCGTCCTCTCTCAATTAGTTGGCTGTTGATATCTCCTTGAATAGATAAGTGTTTAACTTGATCTGTTTGATGTGTGTTGATGATGTAAACATGTGGGTTTTTTATTTAAAATGGGAATATGAATGCATATAAATAATGAATTGAATTCCTAAGTAAAATGGAATATGCTTGTTTGTTTTTCACTGCTTAATCGATTAACTCATGAAATTAAGCAAGGCATGGGTAGTTTGTATCCCTGAGGATAATGTAGCTTGGGAGGAAAGTTAAAAGGATATGAAAAAAATACTTACCTGAGGGTAGCAGAGGGAATGCTTCGGTGCATGAGGAAGGTCTTTGTGTAGTTCGGAGAGCCTCGACACCATTAAACCTTCCACTTGTCTTAAATGGAAAGCTTGCAAGATATGAAAAATTCATCCCCAAGGATTCAAGAAAGCTTTAGTTGGCATCATAGTGGTTTTCAAGTCCTCGAAGACCTGACAAACCTTAGAAGATCTGTTTGTTAGAGCCTTCGAATCGATTAAGTCCTAAATTTGATTGTTATCCTGAGAAATACCCATGTTTTGAATCAAAATGACTCATGAACCTTGATTTGTTAAGGTGAGTAGATCATGACCCTTAATTGGGGGAAGGCATTGTCATTGAGAGTGATCGAGTTTCAGGACTTGCATGAATTTTGATGATGACGATGACCTATAATCGTTGGCAGTCATCGATTCGTCAGGGGTCCCTCTAGTTCACTTGGTGAGTGAAAAAAGGGAGGGATGACATGGTTTGCCAACATGGAAGTTAGCATGTTATGTGGAATGACATGTGTTAGCTTGCAGTTGCATATGGCAAGAGAAGATCTAGTTGGGAGAAAGGAACTTTAGAAATATCAACCATCGATTTGGCGCGACGGGTAGATCCTTGCCATTCATCGAAGAATGGAGTCGACGTGATGTTTGAATGATGAGGTTGAATGAAGACCCGATGAAAACGAAGACATTGAGAAAGGGTAAGGACCGTCGATCTGTTAGAAGTGATCTCGATGGGATATATACTGTCGATGCCAGACACATCGTCATCAGAGCATAGATGATTGGCTATTCGAGTGATGGGCATGAGAGAGGTTCAAATGATGAAAATGTTTGTGAACCGTTGACCTATTGGGAGATATCTTGTGGGATCTTAGTCGTAGGTCAAAGAGAAGGAGGGGAGAAAAATAGTCGTAGGTTCATCGTAAGTCCCACTTATTCACCCTAGAAGATATTAATGGGCGGGCATTAATCGTCATGCATGTTAGAGGTGTCGACATGATCGAATTCATTGGACGTCAGGGTTTTGAGAGCCGTTGGATCTAGAGATGGATCTGTAAGAGTGTTTGTCGTCAGAACTTGGTAGTTTGGGTGATCTGTAGCTCTGTGGGAGGAGAACCCCGACAATGATGAAGAAGGGTTCTCAGAGATTGGAGTTGTTGAACGTGGTGGGCTTGATAGGCCAAATACTAATGATCCATATGGAAGGTGCCATATGTTTATTTTTTGGTAGCATTGGACAGGTACTCCCACATAGGAATGTGTTTTTCATGTGGAAGTAGTCGAAAATATTCTAGTCTTGAGTTTACTTTAGTTAGAATGAATTAATTAAAGTAAATTTGTATTTATTAGTCAATTGAGTTATTTAAGGACATGATTCACATGCAACATGTAATATAAATCTTAAGTGGGTGTGAGAAGTAATCTCAACCGTATATCACTTTGAAGATTAGAAATAGATTGTAACTCATGATTATAAAAGCAAGGCTAGGGGTATAGGAGAAGTCACTTTTGATGAGAGATCAAGGTCAGAGACTTGTGTTGAGGGAGTTGAAACAATCAGGACTTCTGTGAGATACACTTGTGAGAGACTTGGTGAAAGACAAAGGTTGAATATAACAAAGAAGTACTTTTGCTAGTAAGGAGTGTAGGAGCAAAGAAGGACTTTTGCTGACACTAGAGTGAGGAGATATCACTGGTTGGGTGAAGATATTTCATCCAAGTATTGATGAGAGGGTTGGATAAAAAATGATCCTGATTCAATATCTTGGATAGGTGGAGAAGGACTTCCATCTAGAGGTCATACAAGTCAAGGATGAGAGAGAGAAGAAGTAGCCACATGTGGGTTTTAAAGGACAAAAACCAGAGGGAAGAGACGAGTCATACAAATCTTTCTATACACATCCGCAAGTCTTAGAGGAGACAGACACGAATATATGTGGGTCAGAGAAGGGAAAAACATGAACATCCATGGGCCAAAGAAGGGAAAGGCATGAACAACCATGGGACAGAGAAGGTAAATTCATAGATGCGTTGGGAAACATGATGGTATAAGGCTGTACAAAAGAACACAAGTTTCTAGGTTTGTCTATTGTGTATAATTCTCTCAATGGGCCATTATCCTTGTTATGGGAGCCCTTATTTGACCTTAATAAAAGAATTATTGGACTGGTTTTCCCTCCTAGGTTTTTCCAAGGGTTTACCCTAATCTTGGTGTTCTTATGTGCTTGATTTGGTTTCCTTGTTTACGCTTTCGCTGCATGTTTTGTTGAGTAACCTAGATGTGTTTTGATTCAGTAAATATATGGTTCTTAGAATTAATTGCCTGGTTCTAGGTTGAAGGGAAATCATGACATGGTATCAGAGCATACCAAGGGTTGAATCCTCTTTAGAAAATCAACATGGTATCAGAGCCTAGTCTCTAAAGGGAGGAAACCAAGAGGACAAATCTTATCAGGTAGATAACCAATAGAGAAAACCAAAGGATATATTTTCAGGGAAACAAGAGTACTGGGAAGAACATGTGTTTTTGCAGAGGCATTCACGAGTCACATTGTAGACATGCGCGAACATCCGTGGGTCACATAAGGATAAGTCACGAATATCCGCGGGTCAAATAAGGACAATTCATGGATAGGTCGTACATGACGGTACAAGGTAGTTCTAACAGAGGGATATCGGATCATATCTTGAAGATGGTGAACACATTGAAGATTGAGGACAAGTTAGAAGGGTCAACAAACTTCCAGGCTTGGAAGGAAAGGATTCTTCTTTTTTTAGAGGAGAATTTCCTCAAAGAGTATGTTGAGGTTGTGGTTGTAGACCCTACGGATCCACGGGAATTGGTAGCTCAAAAGAAGAAGGAAGTGAAGGCCAAGTGGGTGTTACTAGAATCAATGAAGGATCACTTGATTCCACACATTTTTGAGAAGAAGTCTGCCAAGGAAATGCATGATTCTTTTGTGAGTCTATACCAAAACAAGAATATAGGAAGGTTGCTACATTTGAAGCACCATATTCAAGTTGTTAGGATGTCCAGTGAGGAAATGGTTGTGAATGATATTATGAAGAGTACATAGATCCGAGATCAACTTGCAGCGATTGGTGAGACAATACAGGATGCTGAGTTGGTGAATGTGGCGTTGAGAGGTCTTCCCAAGTATTGGGAACCTTTTGTGGAGGGGATCTTTGCACAAGAGACAATGTCAGGTTTTAATAGACTATGGACTGATTGTATTCAGGAGGAGACTCGGTTAGAGTCTAGGGATGGTTTGAAGAGGATCCACAATGAGAAATTTTCTCTTGCAATTCAAGCAAGGAAGGGAAAGTTAAAAAAGATTGCCAGTGGAGAGTTGACTGCTCAAGATGACAAGAAGAAGAAGGACATGAGAAAATTCAAATTCTTTTCATGTCACAAGTTTGGACATTATGCAAGGAAATGTACGCACAGGAAGAAGGGGGGAAACAAAATGAAATCAGAGGTAGTTGTGTTGGTAAAGGCTCAAGTGGACGAGTTTTGCAAGAAGTTTGAAAAAATAGAGTTCTTGTTGGTTTCTCAGACTTCCATGGGCATCATATCAGCTGATGCATGGTTGATAGATAGTGGAGCTACATGTCATATGACAGGAGCACGAGAGGTTTTCAAGATCTTCACATATTTTGACTCAGAGATGCATGTGGAATATGGCATGGGGACCAAACATGCAGTGAAGGGATATGGAACAATACCATTCTAGATGGAGTTAGGAGGCACATTGAGAGTGCAAGATGTACTATGGGTGCCAGAACTCAAGAGGAGTGTGATCTCAGTCTCAATGATTGACAAGAAGGGATTTGACATAGTGTTCTAGGATGAAAAGGTTCTCATTATGCCTAGAGGATCTATCTCAGACAAAGCAACTATCTTTGGGGTTAGAGAGAGAAACTTGTATAGGATAAAAGGGGCCAACATATGAGATAAATTTATAGCATGATGGTGATAGAGAACATGGATCAGGTAACTACGACAGTTGAGAAACTCAAAGGGAGTCAACTTCTAGGTTCAGATGGGAAGGATAAACCTTCTAAGTAAGCCATGAAGGAGTCATGGTACGAGATGGCCATGCAGGATGCTCAGAAGCAGGAGACTTCTAGAAGCATGTTCAAAGGCAGTGAGTCTTCGAAGATATGTTAGACCATCATGGAAGGGATAACTTCTGTGTCAGAGGGAGAATCCAATCAGATGTATTGGAGAGAAAGCATGGTAGCGGATCTGGTAGCGAAGATAGAAAAAAATCCACGTGGGAGAAGTACCTTCCTTGCTAAGAGGAGTGTTGATGTTTTGGTAGCATCAGATAGTTACTTCCACATACACATGTGTTTTGCATGTGGAAGTAGTTGAAATATTCTAGTCTTGAGTTTACTTTAGTTAGAATGAATTAATTAAAGTAAAATTGTATTTATTAGTCAATTAAGTTATTTAAGGAAATGCTTAGAATGAAACATGTAATCTAAATCTTAAGTGGGTGTGAGAAGTAACCTCAATTGTAGATCACTTTGAATATTAGAAATAGATTGTAACTCATGATTATAAAAGAAAGGATGGGGTATCACATAAGTCACTTTTGATGAGAGATCAAAGTCAGAGACTTGTTTTGAGGGAGTTGACACAGTCAGGACTTGTGTGAGATACACTTGTGAGAGACTTGGTGAGAGACCAAGGTTGAGGATAGAAAAGAAGAATTTTTTCTAGTAAGGAGTGTAGGAGCAAAGAAGGACTTTTGCTGACACTAGAGTGAGGAGATCTCACTGGTTGGGTGAAGAGAGTTCTTCCAAGTATTGATGAGACAGTTGGATCACAAAGGATTGTGATTCAAGATCTTAGATAGGTGGAGAAGAACTTCCATATAGAGGTCATATAGGTCAAGGAGGAGAGAGAGTAGAAGTAGCCATAGGTGGGTTTCAAAGGACATAAACCAGAGGGAAGAATAGATTCTTATAGAGCTTGCCATACAGTCTTTCCGTACACATCCGCGTGTCTCATAGGAGATAGGCACATATATCTGCGGGTCAGAAAAGGGAAAGGCACAAACATCTGTAGGCCAAAGAAGGGAAATTTGTGGATGCATTGGGAAACATCATGGTATAATGCTGTATAGAAGCATATGAGTTTCCAGGTTTGTCTGCAGTGTATGATTCTCTTAGTGGGCCATTATCCATGTTACAGGAGCACTGATTTGACCTTAATAAAAGCATCATTGGACTAGTTTTCCCTCTAGGGTTTTTCTAGGGGTTTACCCTAATATTTGTGTTCTTATGTTCTTGATTTGGTTTTCTTGTTTATGCTTCTACTGCATGTTTCATTGAGTAACCTAGTGGTGCTTTGATTCAGTAAATATATGTTTCTTGGAATTAACTTCCTAGTGATAGGTTGAAGGGAAATCTCGACATGGTATCAGAGCATACCAAGAGTTGAATCCTCTTTATAAAATCAAAACCACGTTAGAGCGATGTCGGATAGCACAAGTGACAGGGTTCCATGTGGTAATGAGGTGGGTTTGTTGAATGAAAACTTTAGAGCTTTGGGAGGCTGTAACTTTTGATATAGAGCTCAATTTTGAGTATAGTTACAGCCGTTGGAAAGATCTTGATGAGAAGAATCCACCTATGGGGTTCATTGGTGGAAAATAACTAAGTTGAAGAAGAGGAAATTTTGATACCCCACCATCTAAAGAGAGGGTTAGGGGGTTAGGTGTGTTACACATGTATCCTTTTATTCTCTCACTGTAATAATTGTCAATGCTTGTTTTCTTCCCTGAGCACTTTTTAGCCAAATCATACACGACCAATTTACATTTCCAACCATGCTGTCTTATTTAATTTTGATCTTCAACATCCAGTTACTTTTTTGGACCATACTAATTAATCTTTCCCTGTCTGAACACTTCAAATCTTGTGGTGTCTATGCCATTATCTTCTCCTTCCTTATCCAATTGGCCTCAAACTTGACTTAGTCAAGATTCCATCCTACTATAACTATGCACAAATGTCTTCTTTTCTTTTTGGATTCATAGAGACCACCTTGAAGTAATAAAAATTACCTTTACATGCCATCATAAACTCCATTGGTACTTATATCCTTCTAGAATATCACCAATGGCTCCTTTCCACTTGAGATGGGTTATTTTCAGGTGCCATCTCTTTTTCATAAAAATTAAAGCATAGGAGTATTGTCTTCCTCATGTGAGTCTTAATGATTTCCCTTTTGAAAAACACTTCTATGTTTGAATCCTTTTGACTTTTCATCCCATTCTACTTTGGTAATTTCACTCAACACCTTTAGAATTCACTTAACATTCTCCTCATGCATCATCAATCCCCTTTTCATTACTTCCATAATTTCTTGACTGATGTCATATACCCCAACTAGCTAAAGCTATTTATGGACTTTAATTAGTCCCATAATCTATTTCAATTTAGTCCCCGAGGTGTAGGATAGTCGGTGATAGAGTGTGTTGTTAAGGAACTCCGTGATGTTAAAGTCACCGGTTCGAAACCTATGGGACAAAAAATCCAACCATGTTAAGGGTTGGTGTGGCTAAGGCCAGGTGCGATCCCTGAGTGATTTTGACAGCTTAAATTCCCCTGAGTCACGGTTTATTAGCCACAGGTTAGTCCCACATGTCACGGACAAACTAACAAAATAAAATAAAATCTATTTCAATTTATAAAATACCCCTCATTGAAGTCTGATTACATCCTTTTATAATAACTCTGCACATAATGCATTGTATTATGCATATGTTGGCACTTCTTAGCATACATGCACCTTCATTAATTCATTCTTAAAGTTCTGATACTTGTACCATGCTTCCAATACACCACTCTGATAACAATAATGGAGGTAGTACTTCCAAATTGTATAATGGGTACCTGGGGATGATGCACCTTATCTCCATGTATACACTATGTATCTATTTATCACGGGACTAGCTTACTGAATTCTCAATTTACCTGGTTAAACTTGGATCGTATATGAACATTCTTCATTTCTAGCCTTTTCTCCTGTTGTGATGAAGCCTTGACATAACACTCTTTCTTTGAGTGTCTATGCTCATCCTTAATACTAAGTCCAAATTCTTTCACCTGCTATATAAACCATCCTTCCAAATTTCATGATTTTGCAGCTCCATGTGTACCCACTACACATGCATTATTGATAAGTGTACATGGGATGCCTCTTACTCAACATCCCCACTTGATATGCAAATTTTTCTTATGTAGTTCTTTTTCCAAATAAAATTTTCATTGGAAGTCTTCCAAACTGCTTACTGAACCCAAATGTCTTATTCCTGCAATTTCATAAAGTAACCATTGCACATTTTGAAGAAATGTGCCTGCCTTATTATTTATCTCTGCAGAATTCCCTTGCATATTCTCTATTATATGTTCACCCATACTTATGTGATTGTACAAGAACAAATTCCGTTGGCTAGGAATAATTTTACAATTCTCTATATTAAACATGCTTTCTGCTCTTTAAATCCAACAATCATCTTCTTTCTGATTTCCTATGAATTCAACTACTCAATTCACACTTTTGGGTGCATATATAGATTCTTCTATCCAATACCTTTCCAATGACTATTTCTTTGTTCCATTTTGAGTTATGAGTAGAAAGTTATAGTCATATGAACATTGATAATTCTCTCTTTTGTGCACCTTGCATATGGTGTACTTAATTCCAAACACCCAATCTTTTAGAATTTTGATAGAAGCCCAATCGGGTTTCTTCATGCCCACAATTTTAGCAATTTCTCCAAATTTCACCTTCATTCGAGCTCCAAGATGCCAATTACAACCTACTGAATTTTTGATTGTTTCCCCCTTTTAGCACTAAATGTTATATGAATCTTCTCTCTCACCCTGTACACTTTTAGGTACGCAAATTACCAATCTGGCTCCAAAGATGTATTTTATAGTTCATGATATTTCCATAGGCTACTCATGTGCCCCAAATTGATTTCTTAGCAGGGAGTTACTCCCTTTGGAAGTCAACTGGTGCTGAAATTTTACTTTTCACTATTTCCACTATTACTTTCTCATACGAGCTCTGTTTTGCTCTCGGGATAGCTCATTGGAAAACTCTCATTGAGATATTTTATTTAACTTTTATAGACTCTATGTGGTGCCTTGACACTTACTATCTAAAAAATTTGAACTCCTAAAAAAATTGTTTAGGGCCTCAAAAATTCCCTTCAAGATTATGACCTTCAAAACCCTTACAATTTTCTGAAATTTTTTCCATAGTTAAATTTGGTTGATCACATTATTGTCCATGGTTGAATTTGGTTGATCACATTTGACTATGATTGACCATGTTGACTGTGGATAACCATGTTGATTGTGGTTGACTCTAGATGATATGGTTGACCATGTTTTACTATGGTTATCTTTGGTTGACCATGGTTGTCTTTAGTTGACCATGCTTTTCTATGGTTGAATATGGTGGACCATGGTTAACTATGTTAAACTATTATTGGACATGGTTGAAGTTGGTGGAAAATGTTTGACTATGGTTGACCATGATTGAATTTAGTTAGCCATGGTTGACTATGTTAAACTATTATTGACCATGGTTGAATTTGGTTAACCAATTTTAACTATGGTTGAGTCAACCATGGGTGAGCATGTTGACTATGGTTGAATATGGATAACTATGTTGGCTATGGTTGACTATGGATGAAATGGTTGACCATGTTTTACTATGGATTTCTTTAGTGGACCATGGTTGTCTATAATTGAATATGGTGGACCACAATTGACCATGGTTAACTTTGGTTGAACATTGTTGACATTGGTTTACTATGGATGACTATGGTCAACATATGTTTGAATTTGTTTTATGTTTGATTTACTACGATTGAATTTGGTTTACTATGGTCAAATCATGGTCACCTTATGGTTTATGTTTGGTTTACTATGGTTTATTATGGGTTCATTATGGTTGACTTTTATTTACAATGGTTGATCACGTTTGACTATGGTTGAACATGGTTGACTATGATTCACTTTGATTAACCATGGCTAGACATGGTTAGATATGGTTTATTGTGGTTGACCATGTTGATTATGTTTAACCATGGTATACTATGGTAATGTCACATGCGATGTTCATCATGGTTGACATGGTTAGCCATGGTTGACCATGTTGATTATGTTTAACCATGGTTTACTATGGTATTGTAACATTGCGATGTTCATCATGGTTGAATTATGTTGAATTTATACGTTCCTCAATAGTTGTGTCAAAATATGACATATATCAAGGGTTAGGCCACATTATGAAATTCATAAGGGTTTATGTTGGATTGTGATGTTCCCCAATGATTATGTCTAATTATGACATTCACCTTCATTGTGCTATGTAAAATTATTTTGTTCCTCAATGGTTACGTTACACTGTGACACTCATTAAGCGTTATGTCACCATGCCACATTCCTAAAGAGTTATGTTTCAATGTGATGTTTGATGGGTGTTATATATGCACTAAAAACACAGTAAAAACCCTCAATTAAATTGTCAACCCAGGGTAAGTAAACTTAGAGTTGTAGCAAAATATATGCCAAAGGTAGAAGGGCTAGTAGGAGTATAGTCTAACTAATGAAGGTAGCTATCTAAGGCTAATATACCCAAGAAAAATATCTAATGAGAAAACCCTACTAAGCAACTTGAAACTAGGTAACCTAAGTAATTTTGGGCCAAGAATCGATGGATAGTTCTAAGAAAACAAGTAAAAACCCTACTTGAAGCAAACTAGTTCATAACAATAAGCAAAAGCAACTATTTAAGCATAATAAACAAATGACAAAAGCAAACTTATTTAACTTGCCAACCTATATTCAATGAGTAACTACTCTATGAAAGCATATAAATAAACAAGCAAGCAAAGACACCTAACTAACCTACTAAAGAAAGTAAACAAGTAAGCAAAGACAACTATCTAACCTACTAAAGCAATAGACAAATAAGCAAAGGCAACTAACTAACCTACTAAAGAAAATAGACAAGTAACTAACTAACCTACTAAAGAAAATAGAAAACTAACTACTGCAAGCTATCAAATTAAAACTTCTCATTGAACAACTATCTAGCCTAAGAGGCAAGTGGACTAAATTCTTAATTCAAAACTATTTCTAATTCATGAAAGGAAATCTATTTAATTGAAAGCAAGAAAGACTAGAAACTAACCTTTAATCTATGATAAGCAAACTGTTCTCTAACCTATCAAAGCAAAAGACTATCTATCCTACATCAGCAATAAAACTATTTCCTAAGCTATGAAAGCAAGAAGCTATATCTTCTGAGCTATGAAAGCAAGAAAACTATCTCTTTTAATCTATGAAAGCAAGAAAACTATTCTTTAACCTATGAAAACATGAAAACTATCTTTTAACCTATGACAATTCAAATATAATGCTGGTGGTTGTGTGAATGTCTTCGCTGT
>SNQJ01S0285806.1:0-10982 GCA_010110895.2 Picea sitchensis
ATTGATCTTACATTGCTCATAATAAAAAGGTCAGATCTCTGCTTGTGCTTCTACATCTTGAATATATTGTGATCTCCATGTGTTGATGGATCTTGTATGCACTTAATAACTCAATAAATTAGTAGTAGTTAGTGATTCCAAGAAAGAATTTGGCTTGGGATCATTACAAACACCGTGCAACCTCAATAGAATACCACGCAGTACAATCAGGTGCCTTAGTATAACACGCCGAGAGGAGATCGAGTTGGTTACAGAGGTAGAGGACGAGCAAGAGGAGGCTTTGTAAGAGGAAGAGGACCAATGGTATTTCACAATTGTCAACAACTGGGACATTATGCAAGCAAATTCCACTTCCACCAAAAACTTGTATGTATTTTTGCGCATCGGATCATGACACAGAAGAATGTCCTACGTTACTAGGGAATATCTAGGAAAAGAGGAATCAGAACAACCAGAATGTTCAATGGATTTCAGCCAAAGCAAGGTATGAAGGACGAAACATCAACATAGTTATGCACGAAGGAGCTAAAATAGGAAACAACACAATATGACAAGAACCAGTACAACACCAGTGGGTGAAGAAGAATGTCAAACCAAGGAGATAGTTCGATGCCCAGAATGAGAAGGAAATATTTCAGCAAGACAAACAAGAATTCATGATTCAAGATACCGTGTTGACTTAAACTGCGCAGAAAAGCAAAGATGAGCCAGAGTACGAGATGTCTCCATCGTTGGATCATACCAAACAAATGCAGCCCCTAGGACAAGTAAGTACAATCAAATACTTTTTGCAATCATGTGTAAAACTATTGAATGATCCATCCGATGTCAAAATATTGAAAAATATATGAGAAATATGTAGCATAGAGACAAAAGTAAAAATAGAACAAAAAACAGTCAATCACCTACATACAAGGAGAAGAACAAGTAGGGAGTTCAAGCTAAATGCCAACATCGTAGATTTCAACATGGGAGATATCATACTAGATCTAGGATCTGAAGTCAATGTACTACCAAAGAAGACATGGAAATGTATGGGAGATCCCACATTAGTATATTCACATGTTCAACTAAAACTAGCAACCAACACAAAGTTCTACCAATTGGTAGACTGAAAGGAGTGACAGTAGTCCTGGATGGAGTGCGCACTAAAGCAGACTTTGAAGTGATTGAAATAGTGGATGGCACTACACCATATCCAACATTTCGTGTCTTGGATTGGGCATTTGATAACCAAGCCATAATCAATTTAAAGACATGAAAAATGACATTTGAGTCAAGAGAATACAGGCTCATTGTACCATTGGACCCATCAGAAGGGGAAAGGTTTGTAGAAACTACTTGCTTAGACTTAGAGGAAATTAGCCAGTTGTACAGAACAATTGCACGTGATGAGGATTGTGTAAACCAAACTGCAAATGGGATACTCAGTTGGTGGAGTATTACTTCATGTGCAATAGACTCAGATACAGGTTTAGAGAACTAACAACAAAGGCTACACAAAGTTTCCATAAGAAGGTGCGCAAGAATAGACTGTGCTTTAATATGGGTAAGCATGAAGATAAGGGAACCACCCAGTTTCCATGGAGTGAATGATATAGAAGTATTATTGGCACAGTACGAGGATGAAGTGTTAGAAAATCAGAGACTCTTAGCACTCAATATAACACTCAAGGCCACACCTGCAAGATGGTGGGGCGCACACAAGAAAACTATCACGGATTGGTACCAATGTAAGAGGTTACTGCGCATAAGGTTTGGCACAGAACAGAGAATAAATCAGTAGCTGAAGTACGATGGACAGGGGACACCAACGAAACACTTGGAGAAGTGCAGATCGTTGTGGAAAATGACACCCCCAGAGGAATGGCCTCATCATTTCGTACATACCTTAGAAGGCATACCAACAAACTGGTATACAGGTTAGGAACTGCATAGAGGAACTTCAAGCTGTACAATACTACAACAAAATTTTACAGTCACTTTCTCATTCGAGCATGAGAACCCCAACATAGATGCAACACTTAAGCAGATAATATGGGTGATATTCATTAAGGAACCAAAATTCGAACTCATAAAATAAGAACAACAGTGAAACAAACAGACAGTAAAAGAATTTTTGTCATGCTACCATGTGCAGGAAGAAGCACCTAATGAAGACAATCCGTGCAATATTCAAGTTGAGGAAGAAGAAGTTGAAGAGAAGTGGAAGGTCCACCTATAGAATCAAAAGTAATTGTTGTGTCGATCAAGGTGAAGAAATTCAACATTGGGATAGTTGAGAATCCCAAAATGGACAGCATTGGAGACTATTGGGGTGAGCAAACAGTAGAAAGCATAACAGATTTACTGTGTGAGTACAATGACCTGTTACCCACAACATTTACAGAAATCAAGGGCATAGCAGGAGAGCTAGGAGAAATGAAGATACCACTCAGAGCTGAAGCAAGACCAATCATACAACGACCATATATACAAAACCCAATATATAAGAAAAACGTTAAAGTTGAGATCGATAGAATGCTCGAAGCAGGAATCATAGAACCTGTGGAAGAATCAGAATGGAGAAGCCCGATGGTAGTTTGGGAGAAAAAACAAGGTAGGATAATAATATGCATCGACTTGAGAAATTTGAATGATGCATGCCTACATGACCTGTTCCATACACTGTTCATGGATGAAGTGTTGGATAACGTAGGAGAACATGAATTTTACTCATTCACTGATGGATTCTTTGTCTACCACCAGATCAAGATAGCACAGGAAGACAGATACAAGACCACATTTGCTACAGAATGGGTATCCTACTAGTACACAGTCATGTCATTTGGACTAAAGAATGCACCAACAATATTTTCCAGAGTATTCATCGTTGCATTTAAGGATTTTATCCACCAGTTTATAGAGGTATACTTGGACGATTAGACAGTCTATAGTTTGTTGAAAGACCATGTAGAGGTCTTGCGATTGATGTTAGAAAGATGCAGGAAGTGCTAGATATCATTAAACATCAAGAAATGTATCTTCGAAACATCGTTTGGGATACTATTGGGCCATATAGTATGAAAACAAGGCTTACTAGTATATCCTGCAAAGATTGTAGTAATTGTTAACTTGCCACCACCAAAAACAGTCTGTCAACTAAGAGCGACATTGGGACACACAAGATACTACAAAATTTTTATCAAAGGATATGCGCAGATTACCACGCCAATGGAGAAATTGCTAAGGAAAGATACAAAGTTTCTATGGAATGAAGATTGTCAACACGGTCTAGATACGCTGAAACAAAAAATGGTCATCGTGCCAATACTAGTATTTCCAGACCGGGAGAAGACATTCCACATACATGTAGATGCATCAACCATAACACTTGGAGCTATTTTGGCACACCAGGAACAAGATATTTGGATCATCCAATAGCATTCACAATCATAAAACTATCAGAATCAAAGAATACTTATAATACTACATAGAGGGAAGGCCTCGCTATGGTCTACGCACTGCAGAAGTTTAGACATTACTTACTAGGAAAATATTTTAACATGTTTACATATCACTCCGCCCTTAAATACCTAGTCAACAAGCCAGTGTTGGGGGGGAGAATCTATCAATGGTTACTATTGTTTAAAGAGTTTGATTTTGAAGTAATATTCAAGCCAAGAAAGTTGAATGCAGGACCTGACCACCTATCAAGGGTCACGAACGGAGAAGAACCTACAAATTTAGAGGAAAAATTTCTAGATGCACAGTTGTTTTTAGTCCAGATCGTCGATGAATACTTTGTAGATATCATCCAATACTTGAGTACAGGTATTGCACAATAGGAATATAACACCGCATAGAAGAAAAACTTGGTAGTCCAGGTTGCAGACTATCATATGATTGCAGGACACTTATAAAAAATGGGCACAAATAGCATCTTGCAAAGGTATGTGCTAGAACATGAAATACCAAGGGTTTTAGCAAAATCCCACGAGGGAATAGCAGGAGGAAATTACGTAGGCAAATATACCTCGCAGAAGGTATTGTTCGTAGAACTATGGTGGTCGACCATTCATAGAGACTCGAAAGAGTACTGTTAGAGATGGTATTTCTATCATAGGGTTGGTAAACCCAATGGAAGGGACGAGATTCCATTGCGACCACAGGTAACATTGCAGGTATTCGAAAAATGGGCAATAGACTTTGTCAGACCAATTAACCCACTAGCAAAGAGGATGGGAGAAAGTTACATTATAACCATGAAATAATACCTGAAAAGATGGGCGGAAGCAGTACCAGTTAAATATTACAGCAAAAAAATAGCAGCACACTTTCTATTTCAACAAGTAATCACTAGATTTGGTTGCCCAAGAATTTTGATAAGCGACCAAGGCACTCACTTCATTAACAACACTATTAAGGATTTGACTGAATAATTTGAAGTCCATCATCAAAAGAGCACTCCATATCATCTATAGGCAAATGGAACAGTCAAATCATTTAACAAAATTCTTGAGAATGTACTGACGAAGATCTGTAATATCAACAAGGATGATTCAGACCTAAAAATACCAACACTATTGTGGGCATGCAGGACCACATGCAAGAATTTGATAGGACACATGCCATTTATATTGGTATATGGCCAAGAAGCAGTGGTACCATTAGAATTTATGGTACCCAGTCTGTGCGTAGCTGCAATTACACGCATGACAAAACGAGGCGCAGTACAGGACATGTTGAATCAATTGATAATCATGGAGGAAGATAGGATCCTAGTAGGGTTCCACCAACAAGTTCAGAAAGAAAGGTACAAAGTGTGGCATGACAGACATATCAAGAAGAAAACTTTCAAGGAAGGAGACTTAGTATTGATGTATGACAACAAATCCATTCAGTACTGATGTATGACAGGAGGCACATAACTCAGAGGGATGATCAATGGGAGCCGAATGAAGTTGTACAAGGACAGTCGACCACCCACAACTTGAAAGTCACCATGCAGTTTAAAAGAAAAGAAAAAAATAGGATATCAAATGGTACCAACAAAGGTACAGTGCGCCGAAAGGAGAAGGAGCACGCACACTTAGTAATATGAACTCGACGAAGACAAGGCCATCGGTCAGTTCAAAACGAAAACAAGCAGGAAAGGATAAGATGACAAAAGAAGTGTTAAGTGGCACAAGCAAGTGGAATTGAATATCGGAATTGATTGATGAGACACCTCATTAATTGCACCAACTGGAGACGGCGAGAGAGAGTAATGGAAAGTACGAAGGAACTAGAGGTTCATTGAATCTGTAATAAAGGTAACTTATTTGAAAATCTTCACATGATGCCCATACAAAGCAAGGACATGAGAGTAAAAATCTTATTGCGAAATTGAAAGAGGCAGAAAGCGATAGAGAATATGAAGCACAGAGCAAAATTTTCAAAGGTTGCAGAGGCTATTGAGCTCGGCGGACAATCGACTTTTACCACCATGGAAACAAAAAAACAAGCAGAACCAAGCCAAACTGCTAGACAATCCAGAGTTAGGACCAAAGCACAAACAAAATCGCAGGAAAGTGAACAAAAGCCGCCAAAATTCGTCAATGTGGATGAAATCCCATCATCGGATACAACACCAGGAAGCTCGACACTCTTCGTAGAGGAAACCCAATAGAAAACACCTGTGGGCATGGACATCGATAGGCCAAAAGAGGGACAAGGCCAACAGAATGAGGACATAGGTAGCCAAGTGCAACCATAAAAACCTATAGAAGCCCCGAGATTCAATGGGATGGCTCCAAATCAGGAAGAAGTGGCCAAGAAAGTTTAATCACAAACAACCTTTTCAGAACACCCACAGGAGGGAGCAGTGGAAGATGTCATGATCTGGCCGAAACAATATGCCAAAGAATGACCAATGGAGGCTAGAACCTCGAGTCAACCACCACCATGAAAGGACAAGAAAACATTACCTAGGTCACCATGTAGACAACCCGCCGCAACAATTGTTTTGTCACGCATACCAGAAGGGGTACGAGTAAAAGAAGAATTGTTAAGATATGTAGAAAAACTGAAATACTCAAACCATGATGTAACGAACACAGACAAGTTCCTTAAGTTCACGAAGCATGTCTACCTACAGACTATGGGTCTAGATCCCTTTGGGGAACCCATTCATCAACCATTCCAGTGGGCAGCAAGACTAGCTAAAATGAGGATTTGAGGTCTATTGGAACTACCACACTTTGGCAGAGGATAGTATGAAAATAGTTGCATCAAGAAATTGATGGTGGTCACACATGGCAGAGATTTGTGGCTAGACAAGCTCATCTCAATAGACGTAGATCTCATTCTGCACATCACGGGGTATGTATCCTACACAATTTCTCGAGGACAAAACAAAGGATAAAGCACTCACTGAGGAGATGAAACATAAATATGGCACTGAAAGGGGCACACGCAGAATCATTATCAAACAGATCAGTGACATCACGACAAAAATGGCCACAAAAATCATGGCCTGCAAGCTGCTCAGAAAATTCCGTAAGGAGGAAGTCATGGCCGGGGTTGTCATAGCTGCAGCACAGTGTGGCGAGGGCACCACAATCAGCTAGGCCCCTTATCTTTTGAATCTATTTCTAGATGATTGCAAGGATGCACAGGATATGGGGACATAATTTCATTATTCATGGTTGATCATGCTGATAGCCATTATGCGATGGAAGGAATCAAACTATGTATTTTTCGCCACCAAACCCAAACCCAATCATGGAGCGAGATACTTATCGCTTGGCACCACTTCAGACACCAGGAATAGAAATATGAACGCAGCTGTATTTGAAGGATATCTTCGTGATCTACAGGAGACCATCGCCAACCTTTGAACAATAACATCGTAGGTTGTTGCATACTATCAGGGCATATCTAACTTCAAGGCCACTCAACATGCAATGTGGATCCAGGAGCGGAAGGACCCCAACAAGAAATGGCTACAATTGTGTTATTGCATCACGAAGGGGGACATAGAAATGGCCATCAAGAATTGGGAAGACGATTGGAGGATTCCAGTCCTCACTCAAGACATACCTGTAGGGGCAAAGAAGGAGGAGGAAAGGCAGGAACATCCACATGATGAGGAGGTAGGGGAGGAACAGACACAGCCCCAGGAAGTCACAGTGCCCAAGAAACCAAGGACGGGCCAGACTAAACCAAAACAAAAGAATGGGGGACCATCTAAGACAGGAGTCCAAACAGGGAAGAATAATAATACATAGGTGCCCCAAGTACATCAGAAACAGGATGAGGCAGCACATGGGACTACACCAAGTCATAATCCACAAGAGTCAGGCCTGAATAAGTGACCAACTACTCAGACGAGGGGTGTGCACAAGAAGATGAAGGCGCATAGAACACCTCCCAAATGCATAATCATAGATGATGATGTATAAATGGTGGCCCAAATGGTCCAGGATCACACATTCGAGTATTTTGAGAATGATGTGCGAAATAGGGACAAAATTGAAGAAGAGATGGAAGACATGGGACAACTCCTCAAGCAAATTGGGGAAGCGCAGGTAGCCGGTAGCATCATAGAAACGGGCTCGTCATCATCACAGACATGAGGAGAACCTGAAGCAAGTGAGCAAGATACAGTCCAGACAATACCACAGCCGAGCGTGATGTTTCACATTACACACAGCATGTTGCGCATGGACGATATCGTGGGGAAGACACCCCTAAAGGACTTAGCTCAATTGTAGCTGGTATTACGATGGATACCAACCAAGGCCCTATATAAATGCAGGTCAACGTTACGCAGGAGGTACAGTCTTGTGCACGCACAGATATAGCCAAATTGCAGCAGGTAAAGGATAAGTAGGACGAGCTAGAATTTGTATTTGACTAGGCTAAGCTTGATACCATAGAGGAAAGGGAATGTGTGAAGGGACTAGAGAAGAAAGTGGTTGGAGCTTACGAGAAGATTCCAAAGACCACGCAGAGGGTCGAACTCACAACAATAGAGAATATTGATCAGATTGCGTAGACAATTGATCAATATCAACAGGAGATCGAGAATCTTCACAAGTAGCTCACACCTACCAGTCCACCGGGGGTTAGGGAGCAAAGGATGCAGGAGGAAACAGAGCTGATACAAGAGATAGAACGATAGGTCTGCACAGCGACTGACTTGTTCGACAAAGAAGCACAACTTTGGATGAAGCTGGAAGAGGATCGATAGGTCCAACAGTGGGACCAAGAAGAAGAAAGGATAATCACAGGTATCTAAGACCTCAAGCAGAGGAAGAAGACAATGTCCATCACGGAGCAGGTGAAAGTGGCGCAAGATATGAAGAGACTACAGGAAGAACTCACCACTGCACAGACACGGAAAAAGGAGTGTCAGGCTAAAATGGAACCGCTCCAAGAGAAAATATCAGAGATCATTGCATAGGAAGAGGAAGCCAAGACATATATGGCACAAACCCAGGAATAATGTGCAAGGTTGATCAACAACGAGATTGAAGTATAGACATTGGATGCACTCAAGGAGAAGACCGTTCAGGCTCAAACACAAGAAATGAAGCTTAAGGAGAAGTTCCAGGCGATCACCAAAAAGATCGTCGAAGCACACAAAGGTTAGGTGGCTCAAGACGAGCCACATGCCAGTGTTGGGGGCCTGTTGGAAGCAGGACAAAGTGGAAAGAAAGGTTATTTTGGGAAGGAAGGCATGCACAAGGAAATGAACAACTTGAAGGAAGAGCAACACGCGTGCATGCATGAAAGACCTAACGACGTTAGGGTTAGGGTTTTTGTAATACATTGTAATGGTCGATGAGCTAGAAACATATAAAGATAGATATATAGGTCTCATAGAGAGAGCTAGAGAGAGAAAGAAGGAGGTAGAGGCAGATATAGAGGGTCTTGAGGAGGAGTCCTGTTTTGATAGCTAGTTGTAATATTTTGTGATACAACCTAATTTTGTAAGTTGTTGAGTTGGAAAGGAGTAAGGAGGGTAGATCTTGAGGGTTAGATCACAGGCTGAGGAGCCTGGTGCGATCCAGTCCACCTCATAATAGATCTCGACCCAACTAAGAGGAGGTGTAAAGTGTGCGGTGTTGTAGTTTTGGAACTGCCATAATAAAAGAGCTTAACAGCCAGATCTTTGTGGGTGTAGCCCAGGAGGGGGTGAACCATGGTAAAACCTGTGTTATGTGATTGAATGCATGTGTTTCCTTATTGTTTTAAGTAGTTGTTGATATGCTAAATGAATGATTTGATTATATTCCATGCATAATTATGAATGACAGTTTATTGCATTAATAAGTTAAATAGGACTCTCAGTGCACACTTCTCATATCTCCACTCAATCATGGATTGCAAACACTTGAGTATTGTAGTCATCCATTACATATATCTCGGGTGAGACTGTGCAGTGCACTTTGTGTGTTTTGTTTCCTTTTGATTTACCAAGAGGGCCGATAGTTTTAGAGGCTTTGTTGGAACCCCAGTAGACATGAACTCTGAGTGAAGCGTAATGAAGATATAAACTTAGACGTATAAACTATAACCAACAACTCTATTAAATAATTGATTGCAATTGTGTCATGTATGCATGGAATATATGTATGTGTAAATGTATGCTAGTGAACACACTAATAGGAAATTGTGTAACTAGCATAACACCCATGCCCTTAAGCAAAATGAAACATTTTCTTTCCAAGCTTAATAAAATATCTATAGTGGAGCAAAACATAAAAAAAAAACATGATAAGGGTTCGCAGACAAGTTATCAATATTTCCAACCCAAAATTTTTCCAATAAATAAAATGGGAAATTGAACATCCATCAAATTGGAACAAAATCTATTCATGCTTATGTTGGTAAAGCACATAAATTCAAACAAAATACAGATCCCAATATTGTTCATTGCTATAATATACACATGGGACCAATTATTTCCAACCTATATATCATCATTGAATTCCTCCCAAAAGTTAATAAAGGACACATTGAGATTATAAACACATCGTATATCTAATGAATATTTTCATTTCCAACACCAAGTTATGGAAATTGGCTAGAAATGGTTCAACTTGCATTTTGAGATAAAAAAATTCCATTTTTTTTTGGAAATTGTCTGAATCAATAAATTCTATAAAATATTTTAATTTCTTACTTTTCACATAGCCCTTAGCCCTCATCACTATCTACACCTCTTTATATATAATATACAAAACCTTAATAAATTCATTCTCAAGAATCCCATGGGTGGTTAAGGTATGAGTCCCTATGAGGTTGCCACTAGGAACCATAACACTTTTATCTCTTGAAAATGTAGCATTTGAAGATAGTCTATATCATCCCAAATAGGAAGGAATAGAATTTCCTTCCCTACATCTAAACATACAAAGTGAAAATTCATGCAACCTAGTACAACAGTGTTGTTTAGTGTGATAGAAACAACATTCAAAACGTTCTTTAGTGTTGCACAATATATTTCATGTCCAAGATCATTACGATCTACCATGTTGTTTTCATCCAACATACAAATTGATCGACAAGTAGGTTGTTTACCCTATCATATGAGTAAATTATCCTTACCAAGGGCCTCAAATCAACTGGAACTAGGTGATTGGCATTGCCATCAAAAGCCAAATTGAAAATAAAATCCAATAGTCTCTTTGCAAGGGCTTGACAATTTTCTATGACTTGCTAAAACTATTTTACCTTTGATTATAAAAAAATAACATTTCACGTAACAATTCACATGCATCCATGTTATAGAAGCTTGGAATTTTGAGAGTGCTACACCTATATTTGATAGGCCTTGAACTCTATAGTTTCAAATTTATTTTAACAAACAACTAGCCTTCCCCGTGAAATTTTGGTGAAACCTGCATAGAGAACCTAGCTAGTAGAAGTTCACACAAATCTAGCAAAAGAAACACATGCACACACACACACACACACACACACACACACACACACACACACACACACACACA
>SNQJ01S0285811.1:0-10982 GCA_010110895.2 Picea sitchensis
TACAATTTCCTGTTCAAAGTAATAATAACACTACGAGGCCTAGACTCATATACAACATGAAGTTTCCATAAATAAGGTTGGCCCAAAAGAACATCACAAACTTCGAGAGGAGAAACATCACACAATACCTCATCTTTGAAGGGATTGATTATGTACGATAGTTGACATTGTTGGATGACGCGAATATCGCTTCCTTGGCGGAGCCATCCAATAGTGTAGGCTTGTGGATGCGGTGTTGTCAACAGGGCCAGCCGTTTGACGCCCTCTGTTGATATGAGGTTCTTCTGGCTACCGTTATCAACGATGAAGTGCAGCGGGGTGCTTCTTACCCACATCTATGAATGGAAGAGGAGCTCTCCTTCTTCTGGCTCATCTGGTTCACTAGGCTAGAGCTTGGTGGTAGCAATGGCAACACTGGGTTCCACGTCAATGATCCATCTTCCCCTTTCTGGTTCTAACTCAGAGTCAGAACCCGCATATGATTCAGAGGCTTTCACTTCAGCCACCAATGACTGCTTTGAGTGGCAGTCAGCAGTGTTATGCCAAGGGCTCTTATGGAAGTCACACCACTTCTCGATATCTTTCTTTGTCTTTCTGATGTCCTTCTTTGCTTGTTTCTTGGAATCGTTGTCCTGATACTGTCCATATTTTCTTTGTCCTTTGTTCTTTGGGTTGGGGCCGCCCTTTCCTAGCTTTTGCTATGAGGGGTTCCCAGGCCCAAATTTCCACGTTTTTTGTTTGAGCTTATGCTCGATTTTGACGAAATATCGGTAGGCCGCACCCAAGGATGAGATGTCCAAAAATTCCATTTCGATATGGATGTATCTATGCAGGGCACTGTGATACTTGAGCACCAGATGTCACTCTGAATATTTGATACCCAGCTTGGTGTGCAAGGTATGGAAGATATTTGTGAAATCTGGCACTGCTTGGTCTATTTCTTGTCACAATGTGGTACATTTGGTATACAAGTCATCGTAACTTCCAACAGGGTAGATTGTTCCTTAATAGCATCCCTGAAGGATTCCCAGGTGGTCGTGACTATAAATAATGAGGGTTCCTCTACTTCCTTTTGCTCACAGAAAGTTTCCCACCAATCTTTGACATGGGGAATGACTTTGAGGAGTGCAAAAGTAATCTTTACTCTATTCAAAAAGTTATGGACAGAAAAATACCCTTCTAGTAGATATAACCACTTGTCTACAACATCTTCGTCTATATGACCTTCAAATATAGGAATATCGAAGTTTATTTGTACCTTCAAGGGGGTGGAGCCTCCGCTCGAAGAAGATGTGTCGCCTTTTGGTAGTCGCTGAAAGATTTACCCGGAACTATCCATCATTTCATTCCTCTGTTGCGTGAGGGATTCCTCAAACAACATTTTGAAAGGATCTCCTATCCCGTCATCTTTATTTTCTCCTGCCATGATAGGTCACTTGGGCGTGTGAGATTTTTTCCTCAAGAGAAACAAGATCGATACCCAACTCTTTGTACTTCGACCTCGTTGGGGACATGAATTAAGATGACAAGAAGAATACCGATCTAATACCACTGATCCATATTTTATGAGCAGAACGAAATGACTATAGATTATTAACATGTGCTTAACACAAAATAGCATGGATACAGTAAAAATGGTTTTCTATAGAATTTACAGATACAGATACAAGTATCTGAATAATCTCTCTATTATACAATAATTGGATGTTATTAGAATTTATCCTAGGTTTTTTTTTGAGGAAGAAGGACAAAAAATTGCAGATCTCTTTTTACTATCTGAAGTGTTAACAACTTTGAAAGAGTTCGATGTATCAAAAAGTCCTAGTCCGAATGGCTAGGCTATTGAATTATTTATGGAGTTTTTTTTATCTTTTAGGGCCTGAATTGTTGGTTGTGGTGGAGGAGTATAGATTGAAAGGAAAGTTTACATGAGGCCTAAATGCTATCTTTCTAGCACTCATTCCAAAAAGTGATAAGCATGTTTCCTTTGAAGGCTTTAGACCCTTTTCCCTATGTGACTTGACATATAAGATAATTACAAAAATCATTGATACTAGAATCAAATAATTCCTTTCAAAAAGTATTTCAAAGGAACAACTTGGCTTCTTGGAGGGTAGACAACACATAGATGCCATTGGTGGAGTGGCACAGGAGACTTTGCACAATATAAAGGTAAAAGAATCAAAAGCTTTGGTCTTGAAAGTAGATATGATGAAATCCTACGATAGTGTGGATTGGTGTTTTCTAAGATTAGTTTTACTTCATATTGGTCTAAGTTTAGAATCAACTGACTGGATTATGTGGTGTGTAAGTTCTACAAATTTCTTTGTCTTAATTAATGGAATTCCATCCAGTTTTTTCATAAATTCTAGAGGATTGAGGCAAGGCTGCCCTCTTTCTCCACTACTGTTTTTACTTATTGTGGAAGGACTTAGTAGATTCAWTCTGAAGCTTGTTGAAAAAGGTAAAATTGAAGGAGTCTTAGTTGCAAATGGAATCAAAATTACACACTTACTCTTTGTGGATGATGTTATTTTATTTGGGAATGGATTTCTCACATAATGGTGAGCTTTAAAGGAGGCACTTGATTTGTTTCGTAATGCTCCAGGTATGTCCTTCAATTCACGTAAGTCTATTTTCTTAGAAGCGGGATGGACAGGGGAGGAGCTCTCAATTAAAAAAAAAAATTTGCCGTATGAGGTGAAATCTCTAGATGTTGGTTTTAAATATTTGGGGTTCTTTATTAAACGAAATTGTTATACTCTCACTGATTGGAGCTGGCTACAAAAAAAAAATGAAAAAAGAATTTCAAATTGGATCCACAGATGGCTCACCTTAGGAGGAAGGTTTAATCTTGTAAAATCAGTCTTAGAAAGCATTCATGTACATTGGATTTCTATGGCTAATATCCCTACAGTTCTTTTAAATAAAATAAGAAGAAGGATGTATAAATTTTTATGGTCTGGAAAAAAAGAAAAAAGAAGTATACATCTAGTAAACTGGAAAAGGATTGCCAAACCAAAAAAGAAAGGAGGTTGGGGTATAAAAAACATCTTCTGGTTTCGAAAATATTTGGCAAGAAAGAGTCTTTGGAGGAGCCTTATGGTTCTGGGACTCTGGCATGAAATGATTCATAAGAGGTACTTGAAAAAGAAATCAGTAGTTGATTGGTTTATTGAACGGAGAAAGAATGTGAAAGGGATTTCAAATTGTTGTAGAGCACTAACTGCTTCCTTTCTTATGATTACTGATTGGCTTGCTTGGAAACCAAAGAATGGATGGGATAATAGGATAGGTATGGATCCGTTGATTGGAGCACAATCCTTTTATAAATTATCTATGAATTTAATAAGTACTGTACACTCAAATGGTATAAAGTTATTGGCATAGGTAGTTTCTTTAGCTAATGGAGATCAACATATTTCAAGATGGAAAAGTGCAGAGATTCTTGGACTAGGTAGAGAATAGAAAGAGAAATGGAAAATTTATGTAAAGGGATTAATTTGGACTGGTATTGAGTTAAATGATGAGAATGATACTTCAGTGTGGTCTTGGGATACTAAAGGAGGACAAGTTAATGCAAAACATGCCTATGAGGTACAATGTTTAAATGACCATGAGGTAATTTCAAAGGAGTAGTTTTCAGATCTTTGGAATTGGCAGTTTCCTTTGAGAATAAAATTATTTTGTTGGTTCATGCTTGAAAATAGAATACTAACTTGGGATAATTTGTCAAAAAGAGGATTGTTTGGCTCAAGTAGATGTGTGATGTGTGATGTGTGGAGAAAGGGAGGAATATTTGAATCATTTGATGATTGATTGTTTGTTTACCAAAGAGATTTGGAAATATATCTTAAATGAATTTCATTTAGAGAGGAATTGGGGAGGATGACTCTTATGTGATTGTTATATTTGGATGAAGAAGATAGAGTATTCTAAAGAAATACCTTGCTATATTTGTAGGGATATTTGGAAACATAGAAATATGATTATATTTGAATAACATAGTCTGTCTCTCGCTAGGGTCTCTAACATAATTTTACAAGACTTTGGTGAAAATAAAAAATATCGAGATAGAATTACTTGGCCTCCATTTTTGGATTGGAATGTAGTTGTTGTCTTCTTTGAGGGAGCCTCACAATGTGAGGGTTTGAAATGTGGTGCAGGAGCTATCTTAAAGTGTTCAGAGTTGGGTTTTTATAGTGTTAAAATGAATTGTGGTCCTTGAAACAATACCAGGGGTGAACTTTTGGCACTTTGGATTATCTTGTTCTTTGCTCAATACAAATGGATTAAAAAATTAGAGTTGGTTGGTGACTCAAAGGTAATAGTTGACTGGTTTTCCTTTAAAAATAATTTGCAGGTGATAAATCTACAACCATGAATGTAAAAAATTTGACAATTAAGTGGAAAGTTCTTGAAAGATCAACATATTTACAAGAAATACAACAAAGACATTGATTAATTGTCAAAGCAAGTAAAGTGTCTTATTTTTTGAAAGAATAACAACAATTTAAATTTTTTTGTAAAAAACCTTTTTTAAAATGACTTTTGTTTTTTTGATATTATACTTCCTTACAACTTATCTAAGAACTTATCTAAGAGGATGTAGATCTGAATAACAACATATGTATTTTGTAAAAGACAACTTTATATTTACTAATATAAAATCTTTTTTCTTTCAAACTAATATAAGATCTTTTTTCTTTCAAACTAATACAAGATATTTTTTCTTTAAAAAAGAGAGTTGGTCCCATGCAATGCCGAGAGGAGGCTCAAAATTCACAAATGAATTGTTACTAGACCTACAAAAGAGATATAATTGAAGAACTATTTCGTAGAAGCATTTCGCTAAGTCTACCATGTTCAAAACTTTGGTTTAATTATTTTTGACACTTCTTGGAGGAGTGTTATATCTTCCAGTGGTCATTGGATGCACACGTCATGAATTAATCTACACTTGCAAGTCTAAGGCTAAGGAAAAGAGACAGGGACATGACCTCCAAGCAATCATGGAGAAACACATCAAGAACCAATCTACCCTGAGTCGAAATGCAATTTATTTGAATGAACTAAAACTTCACTTTCATGTCTCGTTGTGTCATATCCGATCTGGTTGCTTCTTCGAGCCGCAAGCATATGGACACGCAGCAATCTCAATCAGTTAACCATGCCTCTTCTCCGATCATATCGCTGATTTATTTCTTGCTCTCCATAAAGAGCTGAATCTGATTCAGCGACTCTTTGCACGGTCTGATCGTTCATATTAGCAAAGCAGAACTTAAACCACCCAGACTCACTACAGTGGCAAGAAGAACCGGGAGAAACATTCAAGCCGATCTCTTTCAAGATTATCTTCCACAGTCTAATCTCTCCTTCTTGGTCATGGGATTGCAGCAGATGTCTGAGATCTGCCCAGCAGAACAAACCGGCGTTGCTATTCAGACAATTGATGCCAGCCACACGCAGTCCAGAGACGAACATTTCGTGTCTCTTTCGTAGCCTCTTACTATTGTCTGCTAAATATTCTCTTACAAATTCCGTGTCAGGTAGCATTGAAACAATCAGATGTCGTGTCTGTGAAGAAACCATGGAAAAACTGGACATTCTACGAGCAGCGGTAACAACTGTATCGTTGTAAGAGTAAATGACTCCGACTCGGAAGCTCGGTAGTCCTAGGTCTTTGTAAAGACTGTAAACAATATGAACACGGTCGGTTTGAGAAATTTTATCGGTGGCCAAAATCTCTTCAATGCTTGTGAATTTTGGATCTGAAAAGACTGATCCCGAATAGATCTCGTCGCATACAAGGTGAATGTTCTTCTCATACACAAAAGAAAGTAAATTCTTAGAGTCGAAGTGTCCATAGTGATTCCTAATGGGTTTGAAGGATTTATAATAAAAAGGCCCTTGACTATTATATTTCGAGCCCTGGCTTGCTGATAGGCTGCTTCAAGGGCAGGTATCATTATCTGAAAATCGTTACAGCTGCTGCAGTGGACGGGTATGAGCTCCACTCTAGTGCGCCATTTTAAATCTCTGTCAAAACTGCAGTGACCAAAGATTCATTCAGTTTGAATTTTCACTTTAGAAGTAGAAGTTAACCATGTTATGATAAGAATTGATTAAAATAATCTAGTTAATATTATCATGGTTTTGAAATTCTAGCACATACAGAATACTAACTAGTTATTACAGCGTGAGGGGACCAATAATTATTGATTAGTTGACCAAGGAGACGAATCTGGCACAACTAAAATCATTTTTCATTGATAGTTTATAAAAAAGAGTTTACCCTGGGTAATATGGCGTTGGTACTAGAAAAGCTTCTCCTGGATCAGCTAGACAGAAAGTCAACACCTCGTGGGCTGCAGTTGCTCCTGCAGTGAGAACAATTCTATCTCTTTCAAACTTCGCTTTTCTTCCTCCAACTTCTTCCATAAACATCGCAATTGCCTGCTCCACCATTCACCATACTCAATAAGCATTAATTCCATTTTGGTTTGATTACGGTGAAAGAAAATTCCAGGCTGGTAGTAAATATGTCCTCTTTGTAAGCGAGTTATAATTTTTTACCATTCTGCAAGCAGGGAGGCCAAGGTTATCTTGATAAGATGCAATTTCCCTAAACCTCGACACGTGATAAGATGCGATTTCCATAAACCTCGACACGCCCTCTTCAGCCCAGCCCTCTTCAGCCCAGATCGACGCCTCTGGATGCGTATAGAGCCAGTTTTCTAGCAAATCCAATGACAGCTGCAAGAAATTTCAAACATTGCAATTATCATCCAATTCTGATGCACTCTCAATTGTTTTCCATTCCAGCACATATATTGCAATTAATTTCCGAAGGTTCTCGGTTCTCAATTTTTAGGTTATCAGTTTTTTTAGTTTGATTTTGTTCAAAATTTGGTGAGAAATGGTTGATCATTTAAGTGGCTAAATTTGTATAATCTAAGTGTTTCAACATGCTGAATTTAAAATGGATTCAGAAATACAATTTAAACAACAAAAAATAGTCATTTTATCCAGGTTTATATTTCTACCATAAAAACCCAAAAAATAGAACGTTTAACAAACCCCTTTGAAAAACTCTAATTCTACCTAATCATTTACTAATCTCATATGCATACATTATTATGATTATATGAAATGATAGAATATACCTGATTCTCTGCTAAGGCCATTTGGATAATTCCAGATGAGTTGTTTATGGGATGGTAAGGATTTCTGGCATACTCCTTCTAGCCGTCAAAGTAAGGAGAGTCTTCCCAGTGAGATTTACAAACAACCAACGATGACAGGTTGTCTCCTCTTGCAGGCAGTGGAGTTGATTGTTATGTTGGGTTGTCCATCAATATCTTCATCAAGAAAACCTCTTCGTAATTTCCGTTGGCCGTTGGAAAGTATATAGCAGCTTCAGGTGATGAATGAAGTACAGACACCGAGCACTAAGTGACTCCACCAAGAGAGGAGGAGGATCCCTCCATGAAAAGAAAGATGACACCACCAAAACCCTCCTCCCGAAAGAAAGCTAAGGCTACCCGGACCACGCTTAAAACTACCCTTACCCCGGATGACTTTGACTTCTTAATTGCCGCGCTAAATGACGTTTCACTCGTGCTTGCAGAAAAGAAAGAAGCAAAGCAGGAGGAGCTCTTCAACCGAATCAAAGGCGAACTCAAAGAAGTGCAGCAGGCAGTCCAGTCCAGCCAAGCAGTGTCTACAGTGCCCTTGATAAGAGAAACATCAGGAACAGGCGATGAGCCCACACAGTTACACCAGATTGCTGATCAAGTCGAAGCTCGCCTTCAACGAGCTCAAGAAGACACAACGCAAGCCACCCAGGCTTTGATGCAAGCACAAACAACACTTCTAGAACAACAGAAGGAGGCAGAATGGGAAAAGCTTGCCCTGAAAGCGAAGTGGGATGAGGAAAAGGCAAAGTTGCTAGCAGAGCAACTTGAAGTCCAGGAAAGGATTCACAAAGCACTGCACTCTGTGACAGTCATAGAGGTGAAGATGGAAGATCGTCTCCCACAACAGGTGACCCAACTGAAAGAAGTAATCCAGAAACTCCAACAGCGCATCACGGTTCTGGAGCTCCGCATCGTGCCCGAGACCCCTCAAGAAATTAGAGATCTAAGAGAGGCCACTACTCGAAGCACCGTTGGCTAGTTAAAAACCTTTGCCTTGGAATGCAAGAAATTGAGCGCTAGAAGCGCCCAGACTTATGAGACCCTCGCAGAGACTCCAGAATTGCAGACATTGGAGGCACAACTCCAAGAAGCCAAGCAGCATGCAGACACGCTATAGGCGCAGATAAAGACTTTGACCCTGGTCGAAATAATGAAGAGGTTCGCAGAACAACGAACATCCCAACAACAGGGACATGCGCTGCAAAGTAAAGCGATGGAAGTCTCCCAACGACTTCAACCAATCCAAGAAAAGGCATGCCAACTGTTCGCTGAACTTGAGAACCAGGAAGTTGAACTCGAATAAGTTCTCATCACTGCAGAACAACGCTTGGAAGGACCTCTCAATGACACAGTGATTTGGGAACTTATTGAGCAAGAGGTTGTCACACTGCAGCAGGTCGAAGCAACTTGAGCCAAGCTTGACGCATTCGAGGTGGAATTGAACACACCTTAGTGACTTGGGACGAGTCACAGGTGAGTGCTGGGGGCCTGTTGGCCCTTGACCAAGTTTTGAAGTACACTTGGTCATATTTGACCATTTTGGGACTATGACAGCTTGTCAAAGACAGAGTGCAACGCGAAGCAAGCTAGACCTATTTTTGGGTACCTTTTAGGGTTTTTGGGTTGATGTAAAAGAAAAGGGATGTTGGCCCGTGGGTTTACCCACATTTAGGCCTATTTTGTAATCTATAAATAGATACTTAGGCAATGTAAATACGGGGGACAACTTAGTGCAAATGTATAGCTAAAGGCTTAGTGCTAGTAGCTGGATCTGTGTGATCAGATGTGTATCGCAAGTGCTCTGTGCATGATTGTAAGGAGATTGGAAGGCTAAGTGCAAGTTGTTGTGGTTTTGTGCTGAGTGCAAGGAAGAAGGATCTAGCGAGCTGCGAGATATTTTGTCTTGTGCAAAGTAGGGTCATTGAAGCTCCATGTTGTAATTGCTTAACCGAGATAATATAAAGAATAAGACTTTGTGGATGTAGCCTCGGGGTGGGGGTGAACCACGGTAACTCTATGTAATGTGCTATGTTCTTTGACCTAAAGGTTGTTTTCTTTCGGCTAAGTGCTTGTTGTGATTAAGTAGATCTAGTTACGCGCTGTGCTTATGATATAAGAATGAATGACAAGATCTGATATATAAGATGTTTAGTGCTTGATCTGTTGAATCTAATCCATGTTTTGTGGCTACGTACTGAATCATCTTTAGTCTAAGTATTCACTGCGATGCTCTGTGCCATCTGCGAAGTACCATAAGGGTTAAATATAGATGAATGATCTATGCTAAGTGCCTTGTAATAGATATAATCACAAATCGGTGTCCCAACAAATGTTTCAGACACTTGAGTCCTGAAACCACCCCTGCCTCTACCTCGGGTGAGACTTCATATACTTCGCAGATGTTGTCGAAAGGGCCGGTAGTTAGGGTTTTGTTGGTGTTGAACCCCGGGTCTGCCCTTGTGCCAATAGAAAGAATTATCTTGCTATATTTGTTGGGAGATTTGGAAACATAGAAATATGTTTATATTTGAATGACCTATATTTGTTGGGAAATTTGGAAACATAGAAATATGATTATATTTGAATGGCTAGGGTCTGTAACATAATTTTACAAGACTTTGGTGAAAATAAAAAAAAAATTACTCACAATCATAGAATTACTCGGCCTCCATTTTGGATTGGAATCTGGATGTTGGCTTCTTTGACTGAGTCTCACAATGTGAGGGTTCAAAATGTGGTGCATGAGCTATCTTGAAGTGTCTAGAGTTAGGTTTGGTGGTCGTGGAACCAATACCAGGGGTGAATTTTTGACACTTTGGAGTATCTTGTTCTTTGCTCAATACAAACATATTAAAATATTAGAGTTGGTTGGTGACTCTAAGATAATACTTCCCTGGTTTTCCTTTAAAAATAATGTGTAGGTGATTAATCTACGACCATGGATGTCAAATTTAAAATTGAATGGAAAGTTAGAGCATTTGAAAATTCAACATATTTACAGGAACTACAACAAGGATGTTCATTAGTTGTCAAAGCAGGAATTACACGTGGCTTATTTTTATGCAAAAGGGACTAAAATTCATGCCGATCATTTTGAAAGAATGGCAATAGTTAAAAAAAAATTTTTTTGTAAACAATTAAAGACTATGCTCTTTTATGTAAAAAGCTTTTTTTAAGATGGCTTTTTTTTTTTTTTGATATTATACTTCCTTGCTTGTGATTATGTCAGAGGATGCAGATCCGATGTATTTTGTAAAAGATTCTAGTCTGGTCCCATGCAGTGCCGAGAGGAGGCTCAAAATTCACAGATGAATTGTTATGGAACTACAAAAGAGACATAATTGAAGAACTATTTCGTAGAAGCATTTCGCTAAGTCTACCATATTAAAAACTTTGGTTTAATTATTTTTGACACTTCTTGGAGGAGTGTTATATCTTCCAGTGGTCATTGGATGCACACGTCATGAATTAATCTACACTTGCAAGTCTAAGGAAAAGAGGCTAGGACATGACCTCGAAGCAATCATGGAGAAACACATCACGAACCAATCTACCCTGAGTCGAAATGCAATTTATTTGAATGAACTAAAACTTCACTTTCACGTCTCATTGTGTCATATCCGATCTGGTTGCTTCTTCGAGCCGCAAGCAATCTCAACCAGTTAACCATGCCTCTTCTCCGATCATATCGCTGATTTATTTCTTGCTCTCCATGAAGAGCTGAATCCGATTCAGCGACTCTTGCACGGTCTGATCGTTCATATTAGCGAAGCAGAACTTAAA
>SNQJ01S0285812.1:0-10982 GCA_010110895.2 Picea sitchensis
ATGGCTCCTGCTCAGCAAGAAAGGAACTAGGTGGCTTTGTTTTCTGTTAGATAGAGTTAATTGTTTTCTGCATTATTGTTTTCATGAAAAGAGTGTTAATGCTGAAGTCTCTGTTTGAGAGTAAGGGTCATGTTCTCTGATTGAAGAATAGTTGTTCTTCCCCATTGCAAGTGTTATATTAATGTAATCCAGGATTCTTAGATTGATCTTCAAGGAATTGCAATAGGGAGGTTACTTTCCTGTGATTTAATTCAGAGCTTTAGTTCATTCAAGCAAGAATAATTAGTATAAATTTCTTTACTACAACACTAAGTTGCTTTTGGAATTGAGCATATACAGTGCATGGTTATCTTTGAAATAAAAGACTTCCCTGGGTTGATAATTTATGTTTCACTTGGTTTTTTAAAATTAATTAAGCAATTATAGTGACCAACAGTATCAAAAATTTGATACTTATATGCTGGGACTTGTCTTCACAAGAAGAAAAGAGAATCATTGTGTGTATTTTAAATTAATTGGTGATCATTTGATTTATTTGGTCTTGTATGTGGATGACATGTTGCTGACAGGAAACAATAAGGATATTATCCATGATGCGAAAACTCAGTTGTCCTCTAAATTTGACATGAATAATCTCAATGCTTCAAATTTCATTTTGGGAATGGAAATTAAAAGAGATCGGAAAAAGAGGAAAATCTGGTAAAATCAGAGAAAATATGTCGAGACAATATTTCAGAGGTTTAATATGCAGGAATGTAAGCTAGTCAAGGTTCATGTTCATGTTGGTGTAAAGTTATCTGTGGATCAATGTCCCAAGACACATGAAGAAGAGGTGGACATGTCTCATGTTCCATATGAAAGTGTAGTTGGTTGTTTGATGTATGCAATGGTATGTACTTGTAACATACCCACTATGGAAATTTAAAATTTTTCGGCCTTTTTCTTCTTTTCTCCGAGGAATAGGATTCCACGAGTCCCTACGGGACCTGATACAGACCCTGCAATCCTTTATCCACACTCATCTGATCGGCGGTTATGGCCATAGGCCTTATTGGAGGGTAGTTACCGACTTTCGTGATACGATAAGTCACGAAGTAGGTATTCCCATGTTTATTTTGGGGTTTCATCCATCGGAATTTTGTGGCTAGCGAATATGAGGAAAACTGGCCTTTAGGAGTCCCAGGCACCGAAAAGATGAAACACCAAAACCATGTGTGCTAATCCATTTGGGACTTTGCCTATCGGGATTTCACGATATGCAAGGACAAGACACTTGCCTCTAGATATCCCGGGTGACGAAACATCGAAATATCACGCTTCTCTATGTTCTATTTCTTCGGGACTTCACAAGTCGGGAGTTCGGGGGATGCGATGACAGGAAGTCTCACATCGGGGTCTTCTGGAAGCTGAACTCCAAAATACTAACTCTAAACATACTTCCCTGTTTCAGGGTTTCCGCCATCGGGATTTTGGGGTATGCGATGACAGAAGATATCGCACTTAGGTTTCCCGAGAGCCAAAACTCAAAAACCTTAACGTACGTATAACTGTATAAATGTGTTTCTCAGTCCATTCCGAGAATTCACAGACCGGGTTTTCGGGACTAGTGAGCATAAGCAAACTTATTGTCAGGTATCATGGGTGTTGAAACACCGACGCACAAAATACCGTCTATTTTAAGCCATTTTGGGACTTCGCAAGTCGGGAGTTCGGGAGATGCGAGTACAAGAGAATACACCCTTGAGATTCCCGATTTCCGAAGTGCCAAAGTCTCATAACCTATTCGCGTATTGTTCTTTTGGGACTTCACCCATCAGGATTTCGCAGACCAGAGATTTGGGACTTGCGAGTATAAAGGGAATCTCACTTAGGTATCCCGGGTACCAAAATGCTGAACTATCCTATCTCATGCACTCCTTAAACTATTTCAGGGATTCGGTTATCGAGGTTTCGCGACTCGCGATGATCAGGATTCTTCCCCTTTGTCTTCCTGGGTATCGAAATGCCGAAATGCTTACCGGAAGCCATGTGTCCTATTTTTGGATGGTCCAGATACTCCCACGAACCCTGGGGATGTACAGTCCCGATTTCTTCGCTACTTATGAAGATAAAAGGAAAGGGGTTGATGCATTAATGCCCTCGTTTCTTCCTCCAATCTAATGGTCGTGACTGACCTCAGATCTTCCGATAGGATCTCGTCCGTAAATCGATACTTATCCACATGCTGCCATTTCAGGATTTCGTAGGTCAGGGTTTCGGGACTCGCGAGTACAAGAAAACTTGCACCTAGTCACTCCGGGTGCCGAAACTCCGAAAACTCTTAATTTTCCCCCACGCTAATAATTCGGGATTTCGCAAGTCGGGGTTTTGGAAATTGCGAGTGCAAGGGGACTCGCCCTTGGGTATTCCGGGTACCGAAATGCCGAAATGTTGAGGTCTACGAGGACCATTCTGCCTCATGCAAGATTTTAAGACTTAAACTATAACATCCTCCTTCGGGTGCTCAGGTAATTTACACCAAGTTTTGAAGACCAGACTGGAAGGTCTTCTCGAAGGTAAGGGAGTGGTCTCGAAAGGGTGCCTTCGTGGGAAAATCTATCCAAGGCATCAGGTAGGACAAACACAGGAACAAATCTACCGAGAGTAGACTATAAAATCTATATTAGTTCATCGTCATATATATATATATATAAACATAAGCCATACGTGGTCTTTCCAATAAAAACATGCAGCCATCATTTCTGATCAAAACACCATGCAAACAGTCTTATACTAAAACCATTCATAATTTCACAGACTATGAACATACATGTCAGCATATAAATTTCAAGATACAAGATATAACACTTATCAAAAAAACACCAGGTGATGCAACTGCTGAGAGGGGTGCTCGTTTCCACCCAACCGTAGGCTCAACGATTCCGAATGGATTTACCACTAGCCACCCCCGAGCTGAGACCATGATGCGGTGAGACTGAGTCTCTGTTCGCTAGTGATCGAGAACAAAGGCCACTCTCCTTCTTCTCTGTTATCACTCACTCTGTAGTTTTTCTAGAGTTCTTCCGATCTCTCTTCCTCTTCCCCTTGCATCTCCCCTCTTGATCACACACTCTTCCTGGCTTTTCTCTTTTCAGCGAGGTTGCATGTGGCACGATCCTCCTTGCGGTGGTCAGGTCCGAGGACTCTACGGATGGGCGGTTCAACCCCCCATCCCTCATTACTCATGAGGAGACATTTACCTACCAACCTGGCGAGTGATTTAATTTGGGTCCAGCGAGCCACTCTTGGTTCTCCGGGCTAGTGAAGTCCAAATACGGTATTGGTTTCGGTGGAAGTTAACGCGACCATTCCAGGTGCCTTCCACCGCCTTTCTTCAGCCATCGTGGTCTCTTTTTCAGCACATCCCCCTCTCAGCAGTCCTACAATATATATATTCATAATATTATTTACATTCATCGACCTTTTTCACAAGGTCCATTCACATCACACATTCACATTTCTGAGTTTTCCACAATACTTGGCCAGTATAGTTATTTTTATAGACTGGAGGAAACAAGGTGTTACAATTCCCTCCCCCTTAAAGGAACATCATCCTCGATGTTCTATCTATCAACTTGACATGCATGTACAGATGTAAACAAAATTGGATATGCATGTTTCATGGCATCCTTCGTTTCCCATGTAGCCTCATCTGGGCCAAAATGTTTCCACTGCACCTTGACCTATGCAATGGTTCAGTTCTGGAGCGGGGTTTCCTTTCTGTCTAGTATGCATTGAGGTTCTGGTATAAATTATCCCTTCGGTTCCACTTGGATCACAAACCAGTCAATTATATGATTAGAATAATGTACATATTTCTTCAATAATGAAACATCGAAAACATTATGTGCTTTTACTGTGGGAGGAAGTGCTAGCCTGTAGGCTACAGGTCCCACTCTATCTAGAAATTCAAAGGGTCCACAATATCGAGGTGCTAACTTGGCACAAGATCCCATTTTCAGGGAACTTTTCCTGGGCCTAACTCTGAGATATACATGATCTCTGCTTTGAACTCTCTTGGAGTTCTCTTTTGGTCAGCATAATTTTTCTGTTAGTTTTGAGCGACCTTCAGGTTTTGTTTTATCTGAGTCACTTGTTGTTCCATTTCTTTCAACATGTCAGGTCCAAAAGAAATCTTGTTTACGGGATTACTCTAGCTGACTGGAGTGTTACACAGTCTACCATAGAGGACTTCGAAGGGACTCATCTTTAAGGATGCTTGGTATCCGTTGTTGTAGGCAAATTCTACCAGTGGTAGGTAATCTTCCCAGTTCTTGGGTTGATGCATTGCATGCATTCTTAACATATCTTCTAGTATTTGGTTCACTCTTTTTGTCTGTCCGTCAGTTTGAGGGTGATAGGCGGTGCTAAACAACAACTTGGTCTCTAAACCCACCATCAGTGATTTCCAAAAGTTGGAAGTGAAATTCATGTATCTTTCAGACACGATCTCTTTTGGCATGCCATGCAGTCTGAATATCTCCTTCATGAATACCTGGGTGATGTCTATTGCCTTTCAAGTTGACTTGATGGGGATAAAGTGAGCAGACTTTCTCAATTTATCCACCACTACCATAGGCGTCATTCTGTTTGGTCGAGGTTGGTAATCCTGTGATGAAATCCATGGAGATGGTTTCCCATTTCCATTCGGGGATTGGTAGAGGTTGTGATAATCCCGCTGGGTGTTGGTGTTATGCTTTTACTTGTTGGCATTCTATGCATTTGGCTAGGTACTTGGCTATGTCTTTATTCAACCCAGGCCAATAGAATTGTTTCCTGATGGCCGCGATCATCTTCTGGTATCCTGGATGACCAGAATAGGGTCTTTATGTAGTTCATCTAATATGAACCTCTTCAAGTCGTCACAATCTGGAATGTACAATATTCTTCGGTAAGTGAGCAGACCTCCTTCCATCATCTGGTAGCCTCCATACTTTATCCCTGTGGGTTCTTATTGTAGGCTACGAGTTCACAGTCTGGATGGAGGTATCTGTGTCTTGTGCATTTATGATTCTTTCCTTGACATTTGTCTCGCAGGTGGTCACCGCTGCCAGGTGAATTGTTTTCATACTTCTGCTAAGGGTATCAGCCACCCTATTTTCCTTTCCTTTAATGTGTTTGATTTCGAAATCAAACTCGCTAAGGAGGGCCATCCACCTAGCTTGTCTAGCATTGAGCTTTGGTTGGTCAAACATATATCGCAATCCACAGTGATCTATCATAAGTACAAATTTTCTTCCCAGGAGGTAATGCCTCCACATTTTCAAGGCATGCACTATGGCAGCCAGCTCTAGATCATGGGTCACATAGTTGACTTTGTGCTCATTCAATTTTTGGGATTCATAGTAGACCACATTCCCTCCCTACATAAGGACTCCTCCAAGCCCTTCCTTACAGGCATCTGTGCACACGAGGAAATATGTTTCAGGATCGATGATCTTCAACACGGGTACATGGGTCAGTAGGTGTTTCAGGGTCTAAAATCTTTCTTCACATTTTGGTGTCCATGTGAATTTTGTCCCCTTCTTCTGGAGGGCAGTGATTGGACAACCAATATTGGAGAATCCTTTTATAAATCTCCTATAGTATCCTTCTAATCCCATAAAGGATCTGATATCCGAAACATCCTTTGGGGTAGGCCATTCCATGATAGACCTGATTTTGTCAGGGTCTACCGCTACTCCTTCTTCGTATAGAACATGTCCTAAGTAATGTATTTGCTTCTAGAAGAATTCACATTTTCTGAATTTGGCATAGAGTTGTTGTTCTCTCAGCACTTGCAACACAAGCCTAAGATGCTCTTCATTCTCTTCTCTATTCTTGGAGTAAATTAATATATCGTTAATAAAAACCAACACACATTTGTCTAGGAATTGGCTGAGTACATTGTTCATCAAGCACATGAAAGTGGCAGGGGCATTGGTTAACCCAAATGGAACTACCACAAACTCATAGTGACCATAACTCGTTCGGAAGACAGTTTTATGGATGTCTTCACCCTTAATTCGGACTTGATGGTATCCCGACCTCAAGTCAATCTTTGAGAAAATAGATGCACCCCCCAATTGATCAAACAAGTCATCGATCATGGGCAAGGGGTACTTGTTCTTTATGGTTACCTTATTGAGTTGCCTATAATCTATACATAGTCTAAGGGTACCGTCCTTATTTTTCATGAACAGGACTGGTCCTCCCCATGGAGACATGCTGGGACGAATATAGCCCTTATCCATCATTTCTTTTAATTTCAATTTGATTTCAACTAACTCGGGTGTGCTCATCCGGTAGGGTGTCCTAGACACCGACACCACTCCTAGTGCAAGTTCTATCAAGAAGTCTATGTCCCTTCTCGGAGGTAGACCTGGTACCTCTTCCAAAAACACATCTCTATATTCTCTCAGGATAGGGTGATCATCAGGCCTTGGTTTGTCACCTTCGATTGTTTTCAACACCTGTATTGCATATAGGGGACATCCCTTTCGGAAATACTTTCTCATTTGCAGAGCTGATATTTTTCTCACCGAGATAGGTTTTCGGATCCCTTGAAGGGGTATCTTTTTCCCTTATTTACTTACACATTCTAAGGTTTTATGGTGACAATCCAATTTGGCTTTATGGGAGGCTAGCCAGTCCATAACAATCAACATATCATACGATCCAAGGGGTAATAAGTTAAGGGTTGCTTGGGTGGGGAATTTACCCAGCATCAATTGGCAGGCTGGTATAACCTCTGCTACCCTTCTTTTGGTGCCAGTGGCTAACTATACCAACCATGGCTTGGTATTTTTTTGTGGTTGTATTTTACACTTATCAACAACTTTAGGGGCTATGTAACTCAAATTTGAACCAGGGTCAATTAAAATAGACACTAGATGGTTGGAAATCATACCTTCTATTTCCACCACTGAAGCTTGGTGGTCAGCTTGGTTATTATCCAAGGATGCATAAATTTGTGGCACACTCCTGGCCACATCATTGATGGTGGTAGCTTCCTGGATGTTATAAATCCTCCGACTATTCTGTTGTTGGTGTGGAAAGTCTCCCAATATATGTTCTTCCCCACAACCCCAACATTTCAAAGGTTCTCTCTTTGGGTTATCAGTCTTCACTGATATGGGTCCAGAAGTTTTATTTCCGCTCAAGGAGGGAAAATTCTGCTGGTGCACACTCCGGGCTGGGAAGCTCAATCTTGGATTCTTCTTATAGTTCTTAAATCCTGGGAATTTAATCCCCTTTTTCTGAAATCTTGAACTATTCTTCTATTTCCATCCTTCACAAGGTTCTTCTCAATGCCCAAACTATTCATGAAAATAGGTTGCCTTTCGAATAGTGCCTTCTAGAGTCTTTGGCTCATCAAATTCAATTCTATTCCGATAGTCCTTAGGTAGTCCACTGATGAAGCGTTTCACCTTTGCCTTTTCTGCTTTTATATAAGGTACATACCTCAACAAATCGAGGAATTTGTTGATATATTCTTCTATAGTGAGTTGTCCCAGTTTGAGTTCATAAAACTCTTTGGTCTTCTCATCAAAATATTTTTCCGACAAATACTTCTTCCGGAAGTATTTCTCAAACTGCTTCCAGGACAGGTCCTCTTCATGAACCCTTTTCACATTCTTAAGATCTTCCCACCAAATGGAAGCCCTTCCGTTCAAGTTGAAGGTGGCCACTCGGGCCTTCAAATTTTCTGAAAAGTCATGGACTCTGAAATATTTCTTTAGTCCAAGTAGTTAGGCCTTTGCTTCCTCTCCCTTCTTTATTTCACCATCGAAGGAGGGTGGTTTGGCTTTTCTGAATTCTTCGAATTTACGACCTTTGGAAGGCTTTTAACTCTTTTGTTTCCTCTGGGAATAGGAACTGGTTTTGTTGCTAGAAGAGCCCTCCGAATCGCCCACTTCCTTCTGAGAGGAATCATCTACCGCTTGTCCTTTACCTCTGGGGTGGACCTTTTTCGAGGAGCTCCTCTCAGTGTGGCCACTGATATGACCCTGTTTCTGAGTTTTAGGTTCATGTTGCACTTGTCTTTGTAAGTCAGATAAGCTCTGCAGTAAAACTGCATTAATTTCTGTTTGTTTCTCTTGTTCTTTCATCATCCTTTCATTGTCAGCCTTGCAACTTTGTAATTTGACCATCAGGCTCCTCACAGTTTCAGTTAGATTTGGAGGGGTCCCTACTGCCCTCCTTTCGTCAGACTCTTCATCTATATTGTGGGAGCCTTCTCCCACCTCTTGGTGAGTCACCATTCTATGCTTCTGTAATTTCCTACAGTTGATCATCTGCTTGTGTGCAAAAGGTAAAACGTTGGTTGTTAGTCAATGTTCATATTTATTTATAACCAGTACATAATTCATATTTTCACATGTACACACACACAATAGGAGTTTTCATTCTTAACTTTGTCCTTTGATTAGGAAGGTTAATACATGGGGTTACTCCTTTTAACAGTACTTCGAGTGGAGTCTCTGCGCAACCTGTTCATGAGCCCAAGCATGCCAAGTGTTGTAACCATGCTCTGATACCAATTTGTAACATACCCACTATGGAAATTTAAAAAATTTCGGCCTTTTTCTTCTTTTCTCCGAGGAATAGGATTCCCCGAGTCCCTACGGGACTTGATACAGACCCTGCCATCCCTTATTCACACTCATTTGATCGGCGGTTATGGCCATAGGCCTTATCAGAGGGTAGTTACCGACTTTCATGATATGGGAAGTCGCGAAGCAGGTATTCCCTTGTTTATTTCGAGGTTTCATCCATCAGAATTTCGCGGCTAGCAAATACGAGGAAAACTGGCCTTTGGGAGTCCCAGGCACTGAAAAGCCGAAACACCAAAACCATGTGTGCTAATCCATTTCGGGACTTCGCCTATCAAGATTTTGTGATATATGAGGACAAGACACTTGCCTCTAGATATCCCGGGTGCTGAAACACCCAAATATCATGCTTCTCTATGTTTTATTTCTTCGGGACTTCACAAGTCGGGATTTCCAGGGATGTGATGATAGGAGGTCTCACATCGGGGTCTTCCAGGAGTCGAACTCTGAAATACTAACTCTAAACATACTTCCCTGTTTCGGGGTTTCCGCCATTGGGATTTCGGGGTATGCGATGACATATGATCTCACACTTAGGTTTCCCGGGAGCCGAAACTTCGAAACCTTAATGTATGTATAACTGTATAAATGTGTCGTTCAATCCATTCCGGGACTGGTGAGCATAAGAAAACTTACCGTCAGGTATCATGGGTGCCAAAAAACTGACACACAAAATACCGTCTGTTTTAATCCATTTCGGGACTTCTCAAGTCAAGAGTTTGCGAGATGTGAGTACAAGAGAATACGCCCTTGAGCTTTCCGATTTCCGAAGTGCCGAAGTATCGTAACCTATCTGGGTATTGTTCTTTTGGGACTTCACCCATCGAGATTTCACAGACTGGAGATTCAAGACTTGCGAGTATAAAGGGACTCTCACTTAGGTATCCCGAGAACCGAAATGTTGAACTATCCTATCTCATCCACTCCTTAAACTATTTCGGTGTTTCAGTTATCGGGGTTTCATGACTCGCAATGATTAGGGTTCTTCCCCTTTGTCTTCCCAAGTAAAAAAATGCTGAAACTCTTACCGACAGCCACATATCCTATAAATGGACGGTCCAGATACTCCCACGAACCCTAGGGATCCATGGTCCCGATTTCTTCGCTACTTATGAAGATAAAAGGAAAGGGGTTGAGGGATTAATGCCCTCGTTTCTTCCTCCAATCTAACGGTCACGATTGAACTCATATCTTCTGACAGGATCTCATCCGTCAATCGATACTTATCCACACACTGCCATTTCAGGATTTCGCGAGTCAGGGTTTCGGGACTCGTAAGTACAAGAAAACTCGCACCTAGTCACTCCGGGTGCCGAAACTCCGAAAACTCTTAATTTGTCCCCACGCTAATAATTCAGGATTTCGCAAGTCAGGGTTTCGGAACTTGTGAGTGCAAGGGGACTCACCCTTGGGTATTCCGGGCACCGAAATGATGAAATGTTGAGGTCTACGAGGACCATTCTCCGTCATGCAATATTTTAAGACTTAAACTATAACATCCTCCTTCAGGTCCTTAGGTAATTTACACCAGGTTTTGAAGACCATACTGAAAGGTCTTCTCAAAGGTAAGGGAGTGGTCTCGAAAGGGTTCCTTCATGGGGAAATCTATCCAAGGCATCAGGTAGGACAAACACAGGAACAAATATCCCGAGAGCAGACTTGAAAATATGTATTATTTCATCATATATATATATATATATAAACATAATCCATGCGTGGTCTTTCCAATAAAAACATGCAGCCATCATTTATGATCAAAACACCATGCAAACAATTTTATACTGAAACCATTCATAATTGCATAGACTATGAACATACATGTCAGCATATAAATTTCAAGATACAAGATATAACACTTATCAGAAAAACACCAGGTGATGCAACTGCTGAGAGGGGTGCTCATTTCCACCCAACCGTAGGCTCAATGATTCTGAATGGATTTACCACTAGCCACCCCTGAGTTGAGACCACGATGCGGTGAGACTAAGTCTTTGTCTCTAGTGACCGAGAATGAAGGTTACTCTCCTTCTTCTCTACTATCACTCACTCTATAGTTTTTCCAAAGTTATTCCGATCTCTCTTCCTCTTCCCCTCGCATCTCCCCTCTTGATCGCACACTCTTCCTCCCTTTTCTCTTTTCAGCAAGGTTGTGTGTGGCATGATCCTCCTCGCAGTGGTTAGGTCTGAGGACTCTACAGATGGGCGTTTCACCCCCCCATCCCTCATTACTCATGAGGAGCCATTTACCTACCAACCTGGCGAGTGATTTAATTTAGGGCCAATGAGCCGCTCTTGGTTCTCTGGGCCAGTGAAGTCCAAATACGATATTGGTTTCAGTGGAAGTTAACA
>SNQJ01S0285813.1:0-10982 GCA_010110895.2 Picea sitchensis
AAGTGCATACTCCTATTAGTATTTTGAATGTTACAAGATTGACATGTTTCAATAGGAATCTCAAAGACTATTTTAGGGAAGTTGATATTTTCTGTTTACATCAAAGTTCATCCTGAAATCCAATCTGTCACCTCTAATAAAAATAAACAGAAATCAAATCCATCACCTCTAATAAAAATAAAAATAAATAAATGCAACTCTATAAAATCACAATCAAAAAGCTCATCTATGCAATAAAGGACTTGATAAGATCTCCATAGTTATTTGGTACTTGGTCGGTTAAAATCACTTATAGTACTCTTCATCACATTAACAAAGTGGAAATGAAAGTAAAAGTGGAAAATGAACATTGAATTTAATTACATTATGTTCTCCATTACCCAATTTTTGATGGCCATTAAAGTTCATAAGGTTGTACAAATTATCTTTTATTTTTTCCACGGGAAAGTTTCTCTTTTATATTCAAGAGTATATAAAGTGTTTACATAGCAGCATTACAATCCATCCCGGAAGACTCAGCAAGGTTTGACCACAGACCTCCTCCCATCTGAAGAAAGGTACGCTTGTCTTTTACCGTTTGAGCTGTCTCACTGAACAAATTATCTTTTATTGCAAGTTTGTACAAATCATGTTTTAATACATAACACATATGGATGGTAAAAATATGTGGCATTATAAAAAAATTAAGGTACGGAAAGTCACTCTCCATTTTATATTAAGTAAAAAAATTCCATATACATAACACTTAGATGATAGAGATTATAGCTAAAGGACAAAATGTGAATTGATATGTCTTATAAGCACAGGGACTATAGAATTAGATAGCCCTTTGACTTCATATTAGTTGGATGATAGAATATATATTTTTGCGGAATTTGAAATGTTTGAGATAATATATTTAAACGTTTATTTTTTATATAATAAAAAATGTCTTTCCTTCGTAATTTCATTGTACAACATTACAGTACAGTTCTTGGCAGGGAAATAAGAAACCGAACAGATGCCACTTTACAAGTATTTTGGTGTTCTGATGGTATAGCGTCCACTTTACAAGTATTTTGCTACACGTTTATTTTTTTAATTCCAGCCAAACAAACAATACATGTTCTGGTTTTTTTGGGATGTTTTTTTATTATAGGTTTTTTCTTTTCACTTTTCAAAAAGTTGTTTGACAATTAATTCTTTTAATTCATTCTGTATTGCTTTAATTTTTTTAAATAATTCATTCTGTATTGCTTTAATTTTTTTAAAAGTTGTTTGACATTTATTAAAATTATTATTATTTTTAACTTTATCTTTAACTATATTATATTATTTTTATTTTTCAATAACTTGTATGACATTTATTGAAATTAATATTATTTTTTTATAATTTTATTTTTAATTATATTACATTTCGTTTTATATATTCTATTTTTTTAGAATTATTTTTTAATTGTGTATTTTTAATATTTTATTCATTATTTTATTTATATTAATTTTTCAATTAATTATTAAATTAAAAATTAATTTATTTAAATTTAATTTTAGTTTATTGTGAAGAAACAATCATTTTAATCAATGGTAATCCTCTTAGGAAAGCCAAAATTGTCAATTTTTTTTATTTTTTTTTTTATCTGGGCTCTAACTACTCATGGGAAAGAAATATGCATCGCCTCGCTAGTAGCTTCTATGTCGGTGCTGATCCGTATCAACCGATGAAAAATATGAGTTTCTTGAATACTCGGTAAATCGTTTGAATACTCGTGACCGATTTGTTTATTTATAAGGTATTTTAATATGGATTTATAAGACACCAACTAATTTCCATTTTGCGTGGATGTTGATGGACGCCAAATAATCAATCTAATCAATGAGTGAAATGGTCTCGTTTTATTTGTAGGTATTTATAGGTATTTATTTGTTTGAATAATATTTTTAATTTAATGAAAAATTCAAGTTATTACTGCCTTAACTATAATTTTAACCATTAGTTTTTAATATACAATTAAATTAAGATTAAATCACATTCTATGATGTTAAAGTGGTGATAATATTTGTTAATATTATTAAAAATAGTATATATTAAGTGAAATCATGCATACTATAGTGGTATTATTTTTAATTCAATATATTATCAAATTAAGATTAAATCACATTCCATTATGTTAAAGTGGTGATAATAATTATTAATTTTATTAGAAATAGAATATATTATTATATATGTTAAGAGAAATCATGCATACTATATAGTGGTATTTATTTTAATTGGGTGGAAGATTAAAGTCATTAGTGGGAGTACCACAAATTCAACCATTGACTTTCAATATACAATCAAATTAAGATAATACTCTTATATTATGCATGATTATGACCACTTTTAACATAGTAAAATATGATTTAATCCTAATTAGTTGTAGATTTAAAGTTAATGGTTGACTTTGTGGGTAGACCCTCTAATGAATTTGAATCTTTCATATAATTAAAAATAATATAACTAAACAATGTGGTATTTTAAATTTTTTGTTTTTTGTTTTGTTTTTTTGTTTTTTGTTTAATTTCAGTGAGAAAGTGTTTGATATGTATATTTGATTAGCTAAATCTATATAATTCGAGTGACCCAAGTTTTTTCATCACACTAAATTCATTTATACATTTAAAAATGTAATTTAAATAATAGAAAATTACAATATCATCCACATATATGTCGACCAATTCCAACTAAAAAACAAAAAATAGAAAGTGTTTAGAAAACACCTTAAAAAGTCAATTTTATTGTTGTGAATGAAGATTGGCCATTCTTATCGGTTGATTGATTGGCTCGGCTTATACGCAAACTAATCTGAACTTGATAAGTTTCGTATGAGGGTGGTGCATGTATGATGTGTATATGTAAGGTTGGGGCTTCATGACCAGGGTGATGCAAGACAGAAAACAACAGAAAGAAAATGGATTTAAAATATGTTATTACAGGCATTCAGTATGATTTAAAGTCAAATATGATGTGTCCATGACATTGAAGTCAGTCACAGTTCAAAGAGCACGCGAGGAAATAAAATGAAAACGCTCCAAGGAAATAAAATGATAAAGTCGTCATGAGTTTGACAACAACGTAGTCCATGATCATCCATGGATGAATGGAAGGAAACATGTGAAGTTTGATTTCTCAGAGCACGAGATTGAAACTGTGAGTTCCAAAAAAATATACATGTAATGTTTTATGAAATGTTGTACTAATATAAACATGTGATCATGCACTCTAATGGGACGTATTAGGTTTGAATCCAGGTGAGTAGATATTTGGCATATAGGATGGAGGATGATTTTCTTGAGGTCTTTAGTGTGGAGGGATGAGTTTGAATTAATATTTTCACTTTCAACTGTGTCTATCAACATACACAAACCACATACAATGTGGTTGTGTTAGTTGTATTTATTGAGAAGTTGTTTATGTGGTAATTGTACAATGTTAATGAATATATGTAATTGATCAGAGAGGTTTGAGGTTTAAATTTTTTGGTTGTTGATTTTTCAATGGTGTGAAGCTTCGAAAACATAATTATTTCATGAATTCATTTTAGTTTATGAAATGAATTTAATTGATGATAAATAAGAATGATCTGCAAATCATTATGGATATTTCAATGGTGAACTTACCAAAATAAATCTAAACTTAAAACTACAACTATCTTTTGTAATTTTAATCCTTTAACATAAATAAAAATACACCATTCAAAGTCTTAACCAGTGTGACATAAGAAATAGATTAGATTTGAAAAACCACACAATGAAACACAAAAACCCATAGGGAAAACCATGATTCAATGAAGGATTGTGAATCTTATATTATGGAGATTACAATACAAATTACAAATGTGTTCAAGCTTACTGTGAAGCTATGAGAGATTATAGTATTCTATAGTCCTCTCAAATATGATTTCTTTTATTTGCTATGTTTCTTTCTCCTCTACACTCCTACCCATACTATGGAACAATAGTTGACGAGTGAAAAACTGAACCCTTTTGCACTCTGATAGGTCTTTTATAGATAGAATTAAGGTTAGGTTTAGGGTTTAAAAACTCTCTTGGACCCAAATTCATGATCCTTATAGAAGTGTTTAGTGGATTCCCACGTATTATAATTACCCATATTCAAATTATGGTTATCTTGCATGGTCTCCACTTTGACATGTGGAGAATATTTGAATTTTTACCTTGTGAGGGCCATAAATTTGGTATGCAGATTACATTTTAGGTGCATTGTATAGTTGGAAAGATCTCATTGGAAAGAACAATTTACATCTTAGATAGAGAAATCCTATGAAATCCATCATCCAACAACAAGCATAAAAAAGTTGTTTAGGGATCCAAAAATTGTGTTACAAATATTGATGACTCAAATATGACAAAATCAACACCATCTCTTAAATTTCCCAATTCTAATCTTCCCTATCTTGAACATCATTATATAGTACATGTGTAAATCCATTTTAGATCAATCAATTATTATGACCAACCTAGAATAAAGAATGTGATGAAAATATCACTGCAACCAAATCATTACAACTTTTTATTCAAACAATTATAATTGATAGCCTTAGTATCATGCATTATTAATCACGTTTGGCCATGACATAGAGCCTATGTATGCAATCGTACAAGATTGAACATCGTTTTTGCATTTATTGACCATCTCATTAGAGTTATAGTTGATGAAAAATATATCTAGTGGTGAAAGCTATCCTACATATTTAAATAATTTATCCATATTATATTTAGTTTTAGTGGTTGGAAAATCATTTGGAATGCAAATTTAACACTCTAGTTTAAAATTACTCTTGTTTTATCTATTGTGATTTATCTTACAATGGAGTTTAGGAATGGAATCATGGAATGATTTAAAATGGGTTTGTAGATAATTGAATAAGGAAACCAAATTATTTTGAAAGTTATATTTGGATAATAACTAGGTCAGAGCATGCATTTTACATTTTAGTTACAATTCTACTTGCATATCTTAAAAAGTGAAAAACTAGAGACAATTACAAACCTATTTTGACCGATCCATATATGTAATTGAGACAGATATGGGATCCTGGTTTTGTTGGAACGTTGGTAGACCTCACCTTGTTATATTTGATTTTATAATTTTGATTAATAACAATGCTAGTTTGGTAGACCTTCTCATGTCAACCAAGTTGTGTGTGTTTGACTCATATTCTTTTGTGAAATCACCTTCTTCAATGAATTTGTATAATTAGCTCCGCTCCATATTGTTTCTTTCGCTTTTCTTGAATCTCATGTCGAAAAAAAATGGAGATTTGAGATTTCTTTAGATTTCCTCTTCCTCATCCTTTTATTGCTTCACTTTCCCTTTTTGCATCATCTTGTCTTAACAAAATCCTACAAACATACAACAAAGAATAAGTTTTGCTTTCACAAATAATTGAGAAGTTCTATTGAATTGACAAAGGAACATCAATACTAACTAGGAGAAGAAAAATCGGACAAGTTCAGTGCACATTAAGGCTTCTATGCTTATGAAATTGGGGTTTGTTATCAAATCGAAGTGTGCTTAGTGAGTTTATGCGTGAATTGGGGTAAATTAATGTATCATATCTCTTAACCCAATGCTTCATTAACGTTCTTTTAAGACTCATAAAAACGGTGCCAATTCTATTAACAAAGGAAAAGATAGTTATATATGTTTGAATTTACGAGGTAACATCTTCTATTGGGCATCGATTCACTAGTATTTTCTTGAGATTAAATATTTAAAAGCCAACAAGTGAAACACAAGATGATAGAGTTTTATTATGAAAATTGTTTATTCTTTTGTATTAGTTTTATTCCATGTTTATTTATTTGCATCGGGGTAGTGGGTTTTATTGTTTGGTAATATTTATAAAATTTTAACTATACAACAAAAATATTGAACTATAATAATGTAAAATCAAACAAACTGAATGAAAAAAAAAGTGGACCCATTATTTATCTAAAAAGGTAGAAAATAATAAGGGGTTGTTGAGTCTCTATTCCAACTATAAAATAAACATAAGTTACAATACATCTCTATTCCAACTATGGAGATTGATTATAGTGATGGAAGAGAACAAATTATAAAAAATTTCATTGAAGGCACATTAGAGAGTTGTAGTCAACTCATAAAAGGTTATATTGAGTCTCTCATAGACACTTTGAATGAGAGATTCCTAAATTTTCATTTTTTTAATACAACAAAATTATTTACTCCTTGTTATTATATAGAAGAACATCATAGTTGTGAGAAAATTTCAAATCGTTGCATTTTTAAACTTTTGCAACATTCCATATCAAAGGATGTTGGATTTGTACTTTTATTTGATGTTAAATCTTGTAAAAGAGAGCTCCACCCTTCTCTTGATTTATTAACTTTGACTTCTGAGGGTTTGTCAATGAAAGAATCATGGTGTGTATTTTATAACACAAAACGATGACACAAAACTTATCCTCATATCATGAAATCATGGGAAACTACATTCACTATATATGCTAGTGGATTTTGAAAGAGGATTTTCTAAAAAAGTTGATCATGGAAATTAGAAAATCAAGGCTAGGATTGGATACACTAGATGCACTAGTGAGAATATTTTTGAATGGACTTGCAAATTACTTAATGTGAATTGGAATGCAGTATATGGGATATGTAGAGATACAAAAGAAGAGTACTCTTCTTGAGCTTTGAGAGCTAAGAAATTAGTCTTATTTATCCTTTTAAGTGAGTTGTATTTCTCTTGCAAAGTACTTCTTAATGTGTATGGAATCTTGTGGGTTATGTTGAGTGCAGGATTCAAGTCAAGATGTTTTTTAGTATTATAAATTTTTGACTTTAGGAAGAAGTTTAAGTTTCTATTTTCAAACCAAATTATATATATATATATATATATATATATATAACCTATTAATGAGGTTTTTGTAAATACTTAATGTACTCAATAAGGTTTCATTTTCAATCACTTATAATTGGAATCTACAATTGAAGAACTTTGGTTATAAATAGATTGAACAAAAAGAGGTAACAATGCTTCATATTATATTGAAAATATGTAATTCGTCAATACTTTCATTAATTTTTTCCATTATGATCTTTAGTGTTGGAATGCACTGGTCTCTCTTAACTTATTTCTAATTTAAAATATTTTCTTGGAAGGTAAAGTTTTGAAAATTTGAAATTATGTGGAATCCTTTGTTATTGGTCATGGAAGTTGCAATAGTGGTGGCCATTTTCTTGGAAAATGGATGGGTAATTGTTATGTTCTTTAACTCATAAAACTGAGATTATTTCTTTTATGGTTTAGAGGTCTATCCTTTGATTTTTTAGAAAAAAAAAATATAATTTATAAAATCTCAACTAAATGATGATACTTTAAAATAGCTTAGGTTAGGTTTTACGAAATGATGAATTTTTCCGAGGACATTTACTAGAAATCTGGCTAGAAATGATTGGATTCTTAGATTTGAGTGATTATTTATGTATAATCCGAGTGTCCCGTGAGTTTTTCAGCATTATCTATTTCTACATTCACAAATGGATTTTAAACAACAAAAAATAGGGATTGGTGTAAATTTATATGGCCAAATTCATACGAAAAAAAACAACCATTTCTTAGAACAACTCTTTTTAAAACTAAATCTTAAAATTCTATTCAAATTATGTTTATGACTCATAATCTTTGTAATATATTTCAATATTTAATACTTAATATTCCATAATACTTAGTTTTATTTATTATTAGGAATGTGTTTCTTATATTAAAAAATATAAAATATATGATTACATAGAAAGAGAACAAAAGAATTTAACATTTATTGATATTATATAAAACTTAAAATAAAAAAATTAAATGAAAAACAAATAACCTTCATCAAATTTTGAATAAGTCCATGTAAAATTCCAAAGCTGCATGCAACTCCATGAGCATCATTATTGCGATGAGAGGGCCCGACTCCAAAATTGGAAATTGGAAGGTTTTGTTTTTTGGGGGGTTGCTGAGATTAAACAAATTATGCCTTAATAATGTTTAACATTGTAACACGTTTTTTTTAAAGCAAACAGAAAAATAAAGAGCCTACTCATTATCCAATAAAAGCACAAATAATATAATATATAAATACAATCATATTCCATGGTAGTATTTATATTGATGAACCCTCTCATATAATAGAATGGAGTTATAGACATTACCTCTTTCATCACACCTATAATATATTAATGTCATTAGTGTACTAATTAAGATTAAGTTATCACTATATCACTTATTAAGTTATTATTATTTCACTTATGTCAAAGAAGTCATGTTATTATTATTCCCTTTTAATGATAATTTTCTCAAAAATAGAAATAAATTTCATAAATTTTGTTGTCAAGGATTTGGTGAAAATGTGTATATGTTTGTTTGGAATATTGTTCATATGATTATAAATCAAGTATTCAATATAATGTAATTGGTGAATCTTATTGTGTTTTGTTTTGGATTTCAGACATTAAATATTGAGTAAGTTGATTGGCATCTCATGATTGATTTTGATGTTAAATGCATCTAACAAAGGATAAGTTCATCCAATAATGTCTAAATTTATATTACTTCTTATCAAAGCAATCATATAATCAACTTTAGTGGAAGAGAGAGAAGTTATAAACTACTTCTTATTTTACCAAAGAATAAGACCTAATCCAAAAAAAAAAACATAGCTAGCAATAGACTTCTAATGATCTATTGATTTCTAGAGTTGTTTAATTCAATGTATCCCCATAAATTATATAAAGTGACACCTAGCCACACAAATTATCAATATAAAGTGACATCTAGATTTGGACAAGTACATGATAGAACTTAATTTAACTTTTCACTAAATAGACGTACAAAATTTTTTGTAGACTTCTATGTGAAAAGTTTTCAAAAAATCAAAAGCATACTTAGTCTATGAGAAAAAAACACCCCATCAAGTCACATAATTTGTATATTAAGAAAATAGTGCATAAAATATAAGTTATTTCAAATGAGTTGATGAGTTTCTTCGTGTCAATGATCATATTAGAATCGCTACTTGTAAGAATCAAATCATATACATATAGGACAATATGAGAATTTCATCATTGAAATGTTTTACATAATTATATTTGGTTATGAATAATAATAGTTAAGGCCACTCATAATGATCCAGGTGGATATCGGTGGCCACCCACCTATTCCAACTAGCTCACATACAGATGTCATCTTGGCAGTTTCAGTTTTCATCTTGGCAATTTTTTTCTAGTTTTTTGGGTCCTAAACTTACAGGGTTGTTTTGAGGCCCTAAACAACATTTTTTGGACCCGCCACAATCCCACTAATGATTGATTCAAAGTGTGATGACATAATGTGTATTCCTCAGATAGACCTTTCCAACAGTCTATCATGCGCCTAAAACAAAGATTGTCTGCAAAAGTTACGACCCACGGAAGTTGATGTACCAATTTACCCTAATGGGGCCCACATGACTTTTGGTGCTTTATCTCCTAGGGTTAGGTTTTTGGATGTATAGGGTTTTGGCATTCTTTTTTGACTTAAAAAGGCCTTTGGAGCTCCATTGTACTCATCTTCTTGTGAATGAGCGTAGTCATCACATCTCTTCTCAAAGATAAGCCAACACCATTCTAGCAAGCTTGTTTTACTCTGCATTTTACAGTTTCAACATATTTATTTATTGAATAGAAGCCAAGTTTTATTGTATCTATGTTGTTTTTCATTGTATATCTGTGTTAATAATATAAATCTTTGTTCATTTTTTTTCTCATAAAATATGAATCAGTGGCATCGGAGCGGTCTGCTCCTTGTCGTTCTTAGTGCATGTCCCCGATGAGGTAAGGGTACAAAATTTGGGTCTCGAGCTTATTTTTCTTGAGGAAAAGAGATCTTGCACGCCCAAGCGACCTTCCATGGTGGGAGAAAGAAATATGACGCGACAAGAGATCCTTTAATTCAAATCATTTCTCAAGGAATCCCTCATGCAACAAAGGAACAAGATCATGAATAGTTTTGCGCAAATCCTCCGACGAATACCAACCAGCGATGGATCTTCCTTGAGTGGAGGCATCACCCCCTTCAAGGTACATATCAACTTTGATATTCCTATATTTTAAGGTTAGATAGACGAAGATGCTGTAGACAAAATGTTGAATTTGCTAGAAGGGTATTTTTTTGTCCATAACTTTTCCAATAGAGAAAATATTGCATTTGTTCTCTGCAAAGTCATCCCCCATGTCAAATATTGGTGGGGGAATTTTTGTGAGAAAAAGGAAACAGGGGAACCCTCATTATTTACAGTCGCACTCACTTGGGATTCCTTCAGTGTAATGTCCCCAAGGCCGAGCCCCGTTACAGATCATGATATATGCAATGAATTGTAAATGTGTTATAAGCTGGTGAGCCAAGTTTTGTATAAGCCAGTAGGCTTATGTGTTTGATTAGGCCAGAGAGCCTAAGGGTTGAAGGCCAAGGGCCTGAATTTTGTATCTTTATGTATGCAACACATCAATAAAATATAAACACCGCCAGGTGCAGAATGACCACGATGAATGAGTGATGGGGGGGCATTCTACCCGACCGTCTGAGCGTGAACCCGGGGGGGACCTCTGTAAGAATACTTGGTACCATCCCGAAACCGAGACCGTGAGACTATCCCATGAGTGTTGAACCTGTTGGGGAAGCGCTTGTTTGTTTTTTTTCCAATTGGCTGTTGCGGCCAAGCAGTGCTGGACTGCGCGTGGAGTACTGGCCAGAGTAAGCTTGGACTGAACTTGTGTATGTCCTCTCTTCTGGTGAGGGAGGACTGTGGTTGGAGGAAGCAGGTTGTCAGGCCTGTGAGAAACTCTTTCCAGGTGAAAGAGTTTGTTGGGAAGTGTTTTCTTCCAGAGAGTGTCCAGCACCAGCTACGGGCTCTGAGACTTCCTGATCCGGCCTGTTGTCGAGACCCAGAGGGGG
>SNQJ01S0285816.1:0-10982 GCA_010110895.2 Picea sitchensis
TATGACTTGTTTAATTATAGCAGTACCCATATATTTTACTCTGAGTTTTAAGTGTGTTTAATTGTGTTAAATGCATTTGCTTATAATTCCAGTATGAATTATGTAAATTCCATGTACAGAATGGTAAATGAGAGGTTTGGAAACCTGGGTAGTGAAAGGGTACACTACAGCAGTGGTCCTAGTTACTATTTTATCTTGAATTCAAGTGGATCTAGTCATTTCCCTATTCTATTGGAAATGAGACTAAGAGGATAGAATCCAACCTCCCCTTTCAAATAAAATCATCATTGGCTCCAATATGAAGAGATCCAATTATTGGTTAAGTTCAACGAGATTCACTTAAACCCAATGTTGGAGGATGTAGTTATGACATAGTTCCAAGTCAACCCACAAAGAATTAAAAGTCTAACCAAATCTTGGTTCAATCACAACTTTGGTGAGTTGAACCCAAGTTAAGGGATTTGGATGTGAGAAAACACTGGAATCTCATTAACTCTCCTCTTCTTGCAGGGAAATAAAGAAGAAACCTCTAAGTAAGTGGAGGTTTGGAGAAGGAGAACCAATTATTACTTGCCTGGGAAAAATCAAGATGGAAGCAAAAAAACATGGCAGTATAGTTCCAATAAGGAAATGAAAACACATATGTTTTCATAGGCAAGTTGTCCAAATACTAGCACAAAACACCATATGGAGGATTAAATATATTCATCACAGTGAATGCACCTCATTCAAGGTCATCTCTAAGGAGGCCACCAAGTACTAGAAATCAATCTACACAAAACCAATGAGGGAAAACCTCAAGGACATTTTGGAAATTATTACCTCATTTTGCGGAGGAAGGTATCCCCTATGAAAAATAATATTTTATTCCAACATGTAGCCAAGGAAGAACTTAAGATGGTCATGAGTACCATTCAAGTAGATAAATCTCATGGGATTAATGGATGGCCCATTTAAGTTTTTAAGAGTTGTGTAAGGATAAGAGTGAGTGGGAATATTTTACGAGGTATGAATTGTACCTTCATAGTTAAAATTCTCAAAGTATCACATCCAAACAACTTTGACCTTTTAAGAGATATAGACCTTTGTAATGTAGTTTACAAGATCATATCAAAGGTTACAACAGGGAGGCTAAAGCATGAACTCTGCAATGCAATCTAATACAAGAAAATTGGTTTTCGTTCTAATAGACAAATCCATGATGTTGTAGGCTCTACCCAAGAGGTCTTACATACTATAAAAGTGAAAAAACTTCAAGTCTTTACTATGACACTAGATCTATCCAAGGCTTATGACAGATTCAATTGGCTCTATCTAATACCCCTGATGATTCATGTTTGTTTTCAGGGAAATTTACTAAATTTGGTCGAAAGATGCTTCTCTTCAATCAATTTTGTCGTGATTAACAATGGTGCAGCATCAAGAGTATTCCAAACATGAAGGAGATTAAGGAAAAAGTGTCCCCTGTCCCCTTTTGCACTTCCTAATAGTGGATAAAACCTTACGTAGCTATTTAAAATAGGAAAACAATGTTGGGGATCTTAAGGAAATTATGTTCTCTGAAAACATCCTTATCTCACAATTTCTTTTTACAAATGATATTCTCTTGTTTGGAAATGTAACAATGAGAGATGTAAATACTTAGTGAAACATGTTGAAGATTTTCTAGTCAACAAGTGAGATGCAGATTAATCCTAGGGAATCCTTTATTGCCTTCCAGTTTGTGCCTATGAATAATAAACATAGCATATACAAAATTCTCCCTTTTGAGGTTGAAGACTTAAAGGTACATTTTAGGTAGTTAGGGTTTGATTTAAATCCAAATAGCTATGGGGTTGAGGATTGGTCATGGCAAGCGGATAAGATTCAAAAAAGGATTTCAATGTGGAGCCATAGATGGCTTTCTCTTGGTGGCAGATTATTTTGGTGATTGTGAAAAGTGTGCTAGAGTCCATACTATTATTATCGATAGTCATATATCTAACCCCTACAATCATTCTATAAAAAATAAAAATAAATGTCCTTTAAATTCTTGAGGCCACCCACCTATTCCAACTGGCTCCTCTTGCCAGTTTTTAGTTCAACATGTTTCTCTGTAATGATGAAATTTCTTTGTAATTGTGGGTTTTGCACTTCCAAGGCTATATTTAATACCTACACAGCATATAGGTGGATATTGGTGGTTTCTCACCTATTCCAACTGGCTTATTGTGGAAGTTTTCATGTCAGTGCATCTTTTTGTACTTCCAGAGCCGTTTTCGGGCCCTAAACAGTGTTTTTTTGGATTTACACAATCAAATTGTAATTGTATTCAAAATTTGATGGCATAATCTGTAGTTCTTGAAACTATCTTTCCAACGAGCTATCACATGCCTAAAACGAAGGTCGTATGAAAAAGTTATGACCCCGGGAAGTGGAGGTACCAACTTACCCATCGATGCCCACATAACTTTTGGCGTTTCATATCCTAGGGTTAGGTTTTTGGACGTATAGGATTTTGGAATTCATGAGTAATGTCAAAAAGGCCTCTAGAGCCTCATTGTAATCATTTGTCTAAGACGAATTCATGTAGTAGCCACATCTCTTCTCAAAGATAGCTACCACCATTCAAGCAAGTTGTTTTCAGTTCTGCAGTTTTACAGTTTCAGCCTATTTTCTTTATTCAATAGAATTTATTGTTCACTGGATATTTGTTTTTGTTCTTTGTATCTAGGTGTTGTCGTATTCAATATGTTATTCATTTTGTTCCAATCATAAATCCAGATCAGTGGTATTAGAGTGGTTTGCACTTCATTCATTTTTCTTTGTGCATGTCCCCGACAAGATCTTGGTACAAGAAGTTGGGACTCGAACCAATCGAGCCTTTGCAAGATCGGTCGCACCTAGCCTGACAACAACTCATGGGGAAAAACAAGAAAGATGATGGATCAAGAGATCCTTTTAAATTGTTTCTCGATGAAGCCCTTGCGCGACAAATGAACGAAATGATGGACAAATTTGCACAAATCCTTCGGTGGCTACCCACAAGAGATGCATCTTCATCAAGCGGCCACGCAACCCCCTTCAAGGTACAAGTAAATTTTGATATTCCATTATTTAAAGGACTTATATATGTGGATTTTGTAGATAAATGGTTGAATATGCTCTAAGGGTATTTTTCAATCCACAATTTTGTCAATAGGGATAAGATTACTTTTTCACTCCTCAAGGTCGTCCCCCATGTTAAGGATTGGTGGGATACTTACTCTAAGAAAAGTGGGATACTTACTCTGACCAAAGGGCCACAAAGGAATTTTCAATATTATGGTCACCCCCACATGGGATTCCTACAGGGATACCATTAAAGAACATTAATACCCTGTTGGAAGCTACGAGGACCAGTACACAAGATGGACCACGCTGCGTCGGGAAAGGGACCAGACAGTACCACATTTCACCTATATTTTCCATACCCTGCGCACCAAATTGGGTATCAAAGACTCTGAACGACATCTGGTGCTCAAATATCGTGGTTTTCTGCATAGATACATTAAGATAGAAATGGGTTTTTTGGACATCGCATCATTACGTGCGGCTTATAGATATGTTGTCAAGATCGAGCAGAAATTTAAGCAGAAGAGGCAAGAGTTTGGATCTGAAAACTCCTCACAGTCGAAGCAGGGAAAAGGCGGCCCCAACCCACAAAACAAGGNTACCACATTTCACCTATATTTTCCATACCCTGCGCACCAAATTGGGTATCAAAGACTCTGAACGACATCTGGTGCTCAAATATCGTGGTTTTCTGCATAGATACATTAAGATAGAAATGGGTTTTTTGGACATCGCATCATTAGGTGCGGCTTATAGATATGTTGTCAAGATCGAGCAGAAATTTAAGCAGAAGAGGCAAGAGTTTGGATCTGAAAACTCCTCACAGTCGAAGCAGGGAAAAGGCGGCCCCAACCCACAAAACAAGGGATAGAGAAAATATGGCCACTCTTAGGACAACCAGTCCAAGATGCAACCCAAGAAGGGTAATGAGAAGTCAAAGAAGGACACGGGAAAGTGGTGTGAATACCATAAAAGCCCTTGGCACAACATTGAAGAATGTCGCTCCAAACATTGATTGGTGACAGAGCTAAAAGCTTCCAAGTCAGAGGAAGATTCTAAATCTGAATCAAATCTAGAAGGAGGGAAGAAGATTATTGATGTCAAACCCAGTGCCACTGTAGCTACCATCAAAGTCTAGTCATGTGAACCAAAAGAACCAGAGGAATGGGAACACCTCTTTCACTCACAAATGTGGGTAAAGGAGGCTCTGCTTCATTTCATTGTCGATAGATGCAGTCAGAAGAACCTGATCTTAGCAGAGGTATTCAAGCGGTTGAACCTGTCAATGACACCGCACCTGCATCCCTACACCATCGGCTGGCTTCGCTAAGGAAGATATATTTGCGTCATCCAACAGTGTCGTCTTCCCTACGGCATCAACCCCTTCAAAGATAAGGTATTGTTTGATATTTCTCCCTTTGAAGTTTGTGATGTTCTTTTAGGACTACCATATTTGTGGAAGCGACATGTTGTGTATGAGTCTAGACCCCGCAGTGTTATTATTACTTTGGGTAGACAATTTTACAGGATACCATAGGTAGCGTCGCCTACCGCTATTTCTTTAATCTCTGCTAAGCAATGTAGTAATGTCATTTTATAGACCATGAAGTTCGTCTTATTTGTGATTCGTGCTCGCAGTAAGTCGAAAGTTGCCGCCACATCCGTGACCTCTACACAGAGCCTCTCTTTGCTACAGATGCAAGTGGACAGGATCGTGGAAGAGTACAAAGACAGCTTCTCCTCACCCATCGAGGTACCGACGAACTGCCAAGTCAAGCATCCAATTGATTTAACCCCTAGTGCACCTCTGCCTAATGGACCAGTCTATCATCGCTCGTTGATGGAAAATGATGAAATCAAGCGTCAGATCCAAGATTTGCTTCAAAAGGGGCACATTCGACCCAACTCCTCCCCTTGCAGAAGCCCAATTGTACTGGTGCAGAAGAAATATGGGACTTGGCGGCTTTGCATTGATTATAGAGAATTAAACAAAATCACAGTCATGAACTGATTCTCAATTCCCCAAATTGATGACCTTCTTGACCAACTCAAGGGGGAAAAGTTCTTCAGCAATATTGACCTAAATTCAAGCTACCACCAGGTTCTCATCGAACCGATTGATGTATGGAATATAACTTTCAAATCTAAAGAAGTTCTCTTTGAATGGTTGGTCATGCCCTTTGGCTTAAAAAATGCACCAGTAAGTTTCATCAGGTTGATGGATGATGTATTGAGACCCTTCACCAACTCTTTTGTGGTGGTATATATGGATAACATCCTCATATTCAACAGAACTTGGGAGGAGCACATGCATCATATTCAGCAGGTTTTGAGCACTCTACAACAGCACAAGCTATATTCCAACTTGAAAAAATGATCCTTTGGCATAAACAAAGTCCAATACTATAACATCCCTAGCCACCAACAGTGTCAGGAAATTCCACTACTCAGCTCTAACTTAGCTGTGATATCAAATTGTGACGTCCCCGTCCATTCAACCGGATGAGTAACACTACCATGCGAAACATTCACATATAAATATATAACATGCATTTTAATCGAAATAAAACACATAACACAGAGTTGTTGCTACCATACAGATTCAAATTTAATAGAAATTAATTCATAGATGCAACGGAATACATGATAACATTCAAGCATCACAAAAAATGCATAAAATACATAATTAAGAACATAAATGATACTTATCTTTTAGCAGTAGTAAATCCACCAACTACGTGCAGACCTTCCATGAACCTCCCAGCCTTAGACCACGTTGTTCATCATACTTAACGGTGGGTCACCCCCAAGCTGGGACTAAGCTCCACCCAGGGCAAGGGAATCCTATACTAGGTTGAGGTTACAGGAAAACTGCACAGTGCAACTGGAAGGATTCTCTCCATGAGCCTTCTTACGCCCACTACTCATGGACTCTCATTCCCCACATGCCTATTCCACCTGGGAGTATACACCTTCACTGTCACATAGTCGATCGGCTGCTTCACCTCCCTCTCAGGGTCTCGGTAACAGGCCGGATCAGGAATTCTCAGAGCTCTGTAGCTAGTGTTGGAATCTCTCTAGAAGAAAACTACTTCCCAGCAACTCTCTCTCCAAGATCCTTCTTACGCCCACTACTCACGGACTCCCATTCCCAACATGCATGTTCCACCCAGGAGTATACACCTTCACTCTCACATAGTCTATCGATTGCTTCACCTCCCTCTCAGGGTCTCGGCAGCAGGCCGAATCAGGAATTCTCAGAGCTCCGTAGCTGGTGTTGGACTCTCTCTAAGAGAAAACCACTTCCCAGCAAACTCTCTCTCCTAGAGAGAGATGCTCACAGGCCTGACAACTTGCTTCTTTAACCACGGGCCTGACAACCCGCTTCTTCAACCAGTTTCCACTCAATTCCCACAAGGTAAAGATAACAGCAACCACAACGGCATTCGGTTAACTCATTGTGATCGCAGCAACAGGAAATTGGGTATAGACATCCACAAATGGAAAAAGTCCACACTCAGATACAGCATGGATCAGGAATTTAAAGGGTGCTCAGACTTCACAAAAAACACGGCTCAATCCACAGGTTTCAGGGTGCGTGAAAAGGAATCAAAGCAGAGCTCGATCATGGAGGTTTCTGGTTCAGACTCTGGATGGAATAATGGTGGGCGAACTCAGGCGAAGGATGGAAGAATGACCCGTGAACCCCCAACACAACTGACACTTCAACTTTTAATTGGATGTTCACAGGTCGACACTTGTCTTCCTGGAGCTGCATGTGTTCCCTTTTGCACATGTTCCTTTTCAAAGAACTTAGGACAACACATGGTCAATTGTCCCCCTTAGCCTTTAGGAAACAATAATAAATTATTATCCCCTTTAGAGGTAAGCCCCCTAGCTTAGCCCCTAGGCCCACACACTTAGCCTCCTCCATTACCCAACCTTGTGGAAGCTTAGTCCCCCATCACTCTTTCTTCGTGGTCGGTCTGCACATAGTGATGTTTATATTTTATTAATGATTTGCATAGTTACATATACAAAATCAGGCTGTTGGCCTTTAACACTTAGGCTCTCCGGCATAATAAACACATAAGCCCACCAGCTTATCAACACTTGGCTCACCAGCCTACAAAACATGTTTATAATTTATAAATACAATTGGGGCTCGTCCTTGGGGATATTACAATCCCCTCCCCTTATTTTTTCATTGTCCTCGGTACAACTATTTACACAGCATCAGCAAGATTTTCAAAATCTTCAAAAAGATGCGGGTATTATGCCCGCATAGCATCCTCATGTTCCATTTTCACATCCTCGGGACTATACCAGGTCCACTAGACCTTTACAATCCTTATGGCTCGATTCGGAAGATGTTTTCTCTTCCAATCCAATATGCGCACAGGATGCACTTGCAAAACGCCTTCTTGCTCCACCTAAATCACATTCCAATCAATAACATGATTAGCATCAGGTATATATTTCTTAAGCAATGAAACATCAAACACATTATGTATACTCATGGATGCAGGTAATGCAAGCATATATGCAATGGGTCCAATCCTTTCTAGGATTTCAAATGGCCCACAAAATCTGGCTGCCAACTTTGAACAGTTTCCCAGCTTCAGGGAACTTCTATTGGTTTTCACTTTCAAGAAAACATGATCACCCACTTTAAACTCTTTGTGGGTTTTGTTCTTATCAGCATAAACTTTTTGCCTATCTTGGGCAGCCTTCAAATTCTGTTTAATTTTTAGCATTTTCTCTTCCATTTCCTTGAGCAACTCTGGCCCAACCACTGCTCTATTAGCTGGGCTATCCCAGCTTATTGGAGTGCTACATTTTCTGTCGTAAAGTGATTCAAATGGGCTCATCTTCAGTGATGTTCGATACCCATTGTTGTAGGAGAATTCTACCAAGTGTAGGTAGTCTTCCCATTTAAATGGTTTGGCCATCACATACATCCTTAGTATGTCTTCTATTACTCAATTCACTGGCTATGTCTGCCCATCAGACTCGGGATGATAGGTTGTGTTGAAGTTCAGATTCGTTCCAAACCCCTTGAATAACCATTTCCAGAATTTTGAGGTGAATTTCGAGTCTCTGTCAGACACAATTCTCTTGGGGATTCTGTGCAATCGTGTTATTTCCCTCATAAAAATATCATCAATGTTAGTTGCCTTGTGAGTAGTCTTCAATGGAATAAAATGGGAAGTTTTCGTAAGCTTGTCCACCACCACCATGATTGAATCATGTTGCTTGCATGTTCTGGGAAATCATGTGATGAAATCCATTGTCACTACCTCCCACTTCCACTCAAGAATGGGTAAAGGTTGTAGCAACCTTGTTGAGTTCTTGTGCTCATCTTTAACCTTCTGACACTCCATACATCTGGCGATGTATTCTCCAATTTCCTTCTTCATACCTGGCCAAAAGTAATGGCTCTTGACTTCTACCATAGTTTTCTGATATCCAGGGTGCCCAGCATAAGGCACATTATGCATTTCTTTCAAATTCATAAGTTTCAATTCTTGTACATTAGGTACATAAATTATGTTTTGTACATAAGTGTTCCGTCAGTTTCCAATTTATAATTCTCCACTTTCTGTGGCATGTTACCTTGTTTTAGCTTTGCTACCAAATCCCTGTACTACAAATCTGCATTTGCAGCTTCCGAAATTTTTCTTTTAATATCATTTTGGTACATACTAATGGTTGTAGCATGTAGTTCATGCACTCTCCTATTGAGTGCATCAGCCACTTTATTCTCTTTCCCTTTGATATGCTTGATATCAAAGTCGTACTCACAAAGGAATTCCAACCATCTACTATGCCTAGAATTTAAGGTTGGTTGATCAAACAAATATCTCATATTGTTATGGTCTATCCTCAGTTCAAACCTCCTTCCCATGAGGTAATGCCTCCATTTCTTTAGAGAGTGAACAATAGCCGCCAACTCCAAATCATGAGTTGCATAGTTCTTTTCATGCTCTTTCAATTTCCTGGACTCATAACATATTACAAATTCATTATGGTTGAGGACTCATCCTAGTCATTCTTTGCATGCATCTTTGCACACTACAAAATGTTCATTCGGATCTGCAATCCTTAGGATTGGATCACTGGTTAACAGCTACTTCAATCGTTGGAAGATTCTCTCACATTATTCTTTCCATTAAAACTTATTCTCCTTCCTCTGCTAGGAATTGATAGGGTGAGCTATCCTTGGGAAACCTGCAATGAACCTTCTATAATAGCCAGCTAGACCCATAAAGGATCTGACTTCTGTCACATTCCTAGGCGCTGACCATTCTTTGATGGCCTCAATCTTCTCAGGATCCACGACTATCCCATCCTTTGAAATGATATGCCCCAAGTAATGGATCTTATTTTGATAAAACTGTAAGTTTTAAACATGTGAAGTAAAGCAATGCATATATATTCTTAAGCAAAACAAAATTTAATCAATGGCTCATACACAGAGTACACAAAGATTTTATACCGGAAACCCTCAACCAGGAAAACCTTTCTTATATTCATTATATCAAATTTCACCATTCACCATACAATATATACAATGTTTTTAGGTATTCCGTAGATACCAAAACCCTAATCCCTTAATCCAGGATTAATTTAGTAAACCGCTAAAAATAGAAAAATCCGCTAAAAATAGAAAAAACCGCGTGAAAAAAAAATTTGGGGCGTTGCCCTGAACGTTGTGCGTAACCAGGGGGGGCATACCTGCCCCCCCTGGGACCTCCCTAGGAAAGCGCCCGATGCACACAGCACAAAGAATATGACGCATCGTCAGATGCAGTTGTCGAATCTGACGTGCCCACACACACACACATGCAAAGAATATAACACATACCCAACATTCTCCCACTTGTTGTTTTCTTTACATCCAGGGGTCCAGGGGATTATATAGTCAACAATCCAGGGCAGAAATGCCCATTGTTACTCTACACCAAAAGAAATTTTATGTGCTCACAGACTTTGTCAATGAATCTGCAACATTCTTCAAAGTGTCAACCTTTTCCAGCAACACCTTCTTTTCTTCAATCATGTCTCTCACAAAGTGATACTGAACATCAATATCTTTTGTCTTCAAATGATAATTTGGGTTCTTTTCCAGGAAAATTTCACTCTCACTGTCACAATCTAATATCACTGCTTGTTGTACCAACCCAATACCTAAACACAATATTTGTAACCATACTGCTCCCTTGCTTGCATGAGTGGTTTCCATGTATTCAGCTTCTGTAGTTGAGAGTGCCACTACAACCTGTCTTTTCCTCATTCAACCGATTGCTCCTGCAAATAGGTTAAACACATACCCACTTGTAGATGTTTTGTGATCTAGATCTTCATCCCATTCTGCATCAACAAATCCGTGTATGTCCACCACTCTGTCCAATCCTGGTCTTCCTTGGTATCACAATCCATAACTAGTAGTGCCACAAAGATACCTGAAGACCCTCTTTACTATTGTCCAATGTTCATTCCCTGGTTTTGACATATACCTGCTCAAGTCTCCCACTACATGTGCAATGTCTGGTCTAGTACAGACCATTGCATACATCAAATTGTCAACTGCACTGGCATACGGAACATGGGACATGTCCTATTTTTCTCCCTGTGTCTTGGGACACTGATCTGCAGATAACTTTACACCTATAGGAATAGGAACCTTGACCGGTTTACTTCCATGCATATTAAACCTCTGCAATATTGTCTCAACATATTTTATCCGATTCAACCAGAGTTTCATGTTTGCACGATCTCTTTTAATCTCCATTCCCAGAATGAAGTTAGCAGCACCGAGATCCTTCATGTCAAATTTGGAGGATAGCTGTGATTTCACCTCCTTGATAACCTCCATGTTATTTCCT